>OZ026840.1:15279488-15553800 GCA_964023205.1 Lutraria lutraria
GGGAGGTTGATGCTCAAGAGAGGGCTGCTCTGGAGAGGTTGTACTGTATTAGAATAAGAATTATACAATGTATACAGGTGACAATATAAAAATATTCTTGTCCGCATTATTTGTTCAAAGACCGCCGCATGATAAACTTTTACCAGATCTAAGTTACATATATTTGAACTTTGTATTAACTGGGACAAGATTTATTGTTATCCAAATTTGCTTTAGAAATCTGATAATCCAAGAATTTCTATAGATACAAAACATCTCCGAACTTTTAAAGAACAAAGTCAAACACTGTTAAAAATTAAACCAAGACTCTGAGTTTCAAAAAAAGGTAAAACAAAAAGTACCAAGTGTTACTGTAAATATTGGTTCTGGCCGGTGTTGACATACTTTTCTACCCGTAAAATTGTTTGTACTTCTTGGTTTACTTGAAAACATACTTAAGTTTAATGTTAGACACTCTGTTTAACTTTATATAACACATGAATACGTACAATAAAAACCAGGAAAGAACCGTACTTTTGATAGAGACTTCAAATTACAAGTAGAAATGTAATGATGTATTAGAATAAAGTAGTAACGTAATCGATAAGTTATATTAGAGTTTTATAGTAGAGAAGTTGAGTAAAATGATATATGAGTATTGTATAGAGCTTTATAGCAGAAAAGTTGAGTGAAATGATATATGAGTATTGTATAAGAGCTTTATAGCAGAAAAGTTGAGTGAAATGATATATGAGTATTGTATTAGAGCTTTATAGCAGAAAAGTTGAGTAAAATGATATATGAGTATTGTATTAGAGCTTTATAGCAGAAAAGTTGAGTAAAATGATATATGAGTATTGTATAAGAGCTTTATAGCAGAAAAGTTGAGTGAAATGATATATGAGTATTGTATTAGAGCTTTATAGCAGAAAAGTTGAGTAAAATGATATATGAGTATTGTATAAGAGCTTTATAGCAGAAAAGTTGAGTGAAATGATATATGAGTATTGTATTAGAGCTTTATAGCAGAAAAGTTGAGTGAAATGATATATGAGTATTGTATTAGAGCTTAATAGTAGAGAAGTTGAGTGAAATGATATATGAGTATTGTATTAGAGCTTTATAGTAGAGAAGTTGAGTGAAATGATATATGAGTATTGTATTAGAGCTTTATAGCAGAAAAGTTGAGTGAAATGATATATGAGTATTGTATTAGAGCTTAATAGTAGAGAAGTTGAGTGAAATGATATATGAGTATTGTATTAGAGCTTTATAGTAGAGAAGTTGAGTGAAATGATATATGAGTATTGTATTAGAGCTTTATAGCAGAAAAGTTGAGTGAAATGATATATGAGTATTGTATTAGAGTTTCATAGTAGAAAAGTTGAGTCAAATGATGTATGAGTGTTGTATTAGAGCTTTATAGCAGAAAAGTTGAATGAAATGATATAATTATGAGTATTGTATTAGAGCTTTATAGTAGAGCAGTTGAGTAAAATGATATATGAGTGTTGTATTAGAGCTTTATAGTAGAAAAGTTGAATGAAATGATATATGAGTGTTGTATTAGTGTTTTATAGCAGAAAAGTTGAATGAAATGATATATGAGTATTGTATTAGAGCTTTATAGTAGAGAAGTTGAGTAAAATGATATATGAGTGTTATATTAGAGCTTTATAGCAGAAAAGTTGAATGAAATGATATATGAGTATTGTATTAGAGCTTTATAGTAGAAAAGTTGAGTGAAATGATATATGAGTATTGTATTAGAGCTTTATAGCAGAAAAGTTGAGTGAAATGATATATGAGTATTGTATTAGAGCTTTATAGCAGAAAAGTTGAATGAAATGATATATGAGTATTGTATTAGAGCTTTATAGTAGAAAAGTTGAGTAAAATGATATATGAGTATTGTATTAGAGCTTTATAGCAGAGAAGTTGAGTGAAATGATATATGAGTATTGTATAAGAGCTTTATAGCAGAAAAGTTGAGTGAAATGATATATGAGTATTGTATAAGAGCTTTATAGCAGAGAAGTTGAGTGAAATGATATATGAGTGTTGTATTAGAGTTTTATAGTAGGGACGTTGAGTAAAATGATATATGAGTATTCTATTAGAGTTTTATAGTAGAGAAGTTGAGTAAAATGATATATGAGTATTGTACTCGTATTAGAGTATAAGAGTACTTATATATAGTAGGGAATTTGGGTAGAATGATATATGAGTACTGTATTAGAGTAGTAGATTACTACATAGTAGGGAAGTTGGGTAGAATGATATATGAGTACTGTATTAGAGTAGTAGATTATTATGTAGTAGGGAAGTTGAGTGAAATGATATATGAGTGTTGTATTAGAGTATTATAGTAGAGAAGTTGAGTGAAATGATATATGAGTGTTGTATTAGAGTATTATAGTAGAGAAGTTGAGTAAAATGATATATAAGTATTCTATTAGAGTTTTATAGTAGAGAAGTTGAGTAAAATGATATATGAGTATTGTACTCGTATTAGAGTATAAGAGTACTTATATATAGTAGGGAATTTGGGTAGAATGATATATGAGTACTGTATTAGAGTAGTAGATTACTATATAGTAGGGAAGTTGGGTAGAATGATATATGAGTACTGTATTAGAGTAGTAGATTATTATGTAGTAGGGAAGTTGAGTAGAATGATATATATAAATACTGTATTAGAGTAGTAGATTACTATATAGTAGGGAAGTTGAGTAGAATGATATATAAATAATGTATTAGAGTAGTAGATTACTATATAGTAGGGAAGTTGGGTAGAATGATATATAAATACTGTATTAGAGTAGTAGATTACTATATAGTAGGGAAGTTGGGTAGAATGATATATAAATACTGTATTAGAGTAGTAGATTACTATATAGTAGGGAAGTTGGGTAGAATGATATATAAATACTGTATTAGAGTAGTAGATTACTATATAGTAGGGAAGTTGGGTAGAATGATATATAAATACTGTATTAGAGTAGTAGATTACTATATAGTAGGGAAGTTGGGTAGAATGATATATAAATACTGTATTAGAGTAGTAGATTACTATATAGTAGGGAAGTTGGGTAGAATGATATATAAATACTGTATTAGAGTAGTAGATTACTATATAGTAGGGAAGTTGAGTAGAATGATATATAAATACTGTATTAGAGTAGTAGATTACTATATAGTAGGGAAGTTGGGTAGAATGATGTATAAATACTGTATTAGAGTAGTAGATTACTATATAGTAGGGAAGTTGGGTAGAATGATGTATAAATAATGTATTAGAGTAGTAGATTACTATATATTAGAGAAATAGAGTAGAATGATGTATGAGTGTTGCATTACAGACGTTTTAAAATGAATACGTCTTTTTTCTGTTTCAGTTTATTTGAAAGATATCGTTCGAAACTGTAGTGTTGGTAAATATCGACATGATGATGTCATCATCAGACAAGGGGAAGTTGGTGATTGGTAAGAAATTTTAATTATTTGTAATTGTACTTAATAAGTAATCTTATAATCATATAATCATAAACTAAAAACACAACAAACAGAATAATGTACAGCGTTTAATTATTGATATTAAGACCACGATTACTGGTTACAAATCCAGACATGGGCAAACTATAAACTGAGCGAGTAACTAAATTTCTAAAAAATCTTGTGATCGAAATAGGTCGAATTTACGCTATTACATTGTATGTTTCGATTAAAAGGTTCCTTTGAATGATAAGGAATAAATGATTAGAATTAATAATACAATAAGGGATGAATTGTCTCTAATGAAACGGAACGGGGAAACGGGAACAGACTCCGCGACATAAGAGTCTTGAAAGCGGAAATAGAATCAATCAATTAAAAGTGGGAATTATACAATGTTTGATTGGATTATATACTTGTAGTAAAAACGTAAGCAACAAAGATTATTTCTCTTTCAGTTTTTATATTATTCTGGCGGGGAAAATATCAATTTATATCATAAACAAAGACAAGGAAGGTACTTCCGGTGATGGTGAAGAACGGGATGCTTTTGCTTCCATCGGTATAAGGAATAAAGAAGGTGGGCTAGACCGATCTAAATTAGGAAACTTCGTAACCAGTCTAGGTAAGCGGTATTATACAGACTGTGTCTATTTAATGAATGTAACTCACATTTTTGAACCCGACTATTTCGATTATTTCACCATCTACCTTCAGAGAGCCAAACCTGTGATTTAAAATAGAAAAGAGACTTCTTAGTTGTGGTTTAGTAACGTCGCATCAACAGCCAAAGTCATTAGGTAATGTTTCAGTTTTAAAGGCGGATAAAGAGCTAAGGGATACACCTGGGTAGAACCATCCGCCATACGTAAGCTAGATGAACAGCTTCCGGCACATATGTATGTGAAATGTGTCTGTTGCCGGATGGGATTCGAATTCATAGCTGTAGTTGGCTAGTGATTACTAGTCAGCAGCTATGACCATCCAAACAAGAAGAACCCGTCGAAACGAAATTATGTAGCTTCAAGGTTATAAAACTTTAAACCAGACCCGGAGCTCAAATTTCAATTTCATTCCCAATTAATTTAGGTTGAAAGGAATGTAAATGCTTTTTGTTTGAATACATGTACTTTAGGTCAAACAGATTAACAAAAGCAGTGTTTTTATTATAATTTTATCAGAAACATGAAATGACAAAATCTGAGATTTGTGCTAGAAGACTGATCTTAAGTTTTATATCCTCAGACTCTGCCCAAAGACAAATAATTGTAGTTAGACTTCCAGTACGAAATTAGAAGGTTAGTTTGACCCCAGAACAAACACGATTTTTTTTATCTCACTGCTTTTGTGCAAATCCTTTGATCGCGAATTTGTTTGTTTGAGTTTTACGCCCCTTTTCAACAGTCAGAGACACATAAGATAGACAGTTCAACTAATCATCGTTCCAGTGAAGAAACAGTACTAGACTCCCATCCTCCATAAGCAACTGCCTCCAGGCTCGAACTGGCTCGAAGCCACGACCCTCTATCAGAGAGAGGTTAAAGTGATTTGAAGTCAGTGACCTTAACCACTCGACTACGGAGGCGGGTCTATGACGAAATAAATAACACTAAACTTTACTAAATTGTATTTTATCGAAATTAAATTTACAGGTTCTGGATTTCCGTTTGGAGAGGTAGCTCTTGTTTCCGACGATGCCGTTCGAACAGCTTCGATTGTTGCAGAAGAGGAAACGGACCTTCTTGTGGTAGATCGTGCTCTGTATAACCGGGCCGTTCGTGATGTATTAGCGGCTGAGTTCGAAGAGAAACAATATTTCATCAAAGAGAATCCATTGTTCTCTTCTTGGATCGCAAAGTACAAGAAACAATTAACAATGGCAATGTATAAGGAGACATTTCCGTATGATTCAGTTTTAGTGAAACAAGGAGAAACGGTCAACAATATATATTTCATATTGAGGTAAGGCACACTTGTCTTTGCACGATATTTCTAAATATCGCGATATTGGATACCGATAGTTCGATACAGAAAAATCTGTATCCACTAATCGGTTATGATAGGTTTGGCGATTGAATAGTGGCCATGTATAAGCAAGCGTTTATGACATGTATTTTTGTCTTATTAATGTGGTAAAAAGAGTCAATGTTTATTAAATGCTAATAAGCTCAAATTTATATCGATACATGTGAAACCGCTTGTGTTGTCTTTATCGTAGGTACCGATAGTATGATCGATACTGAAAAATCGCATTAAATCACGATATTCTCAAAATAACGTTCGTTTTTAGTATCTGACTGGTTCTAGACAACAAATTTGTACGATTCTGGGTATCGTTTTATAGCAACATGGTCGATAAATCGTTGAACATTGCATTATAAAACTTAGTAATCGATATACAAACTTCTTTAAATAATACTAGTCTGTTCGTACACAGTACTTCACAACCACAAATTTCCCGTGAATTCTTGCATTTAGTTTCATCACAACGAAAAACGCAAAATACTCTCGCGTGCTATTTATTTAAGACTTTTAGCTGAAGTTTAAATCTTTGATGAACTGTTCGTTTAACAAAGCCACATATTTACTCCAGTCATTTGGGCTTCTCATGTTTCACTGCCGACTATAGTAAATAAACGACAAATTAAACGCGGGCTAATTCTTTGCCAGTATTGAACCCACAATTCTACGCATCAAGGCAAAGAGTGCTTGACAATAAAATTTATTTACTCGATTACTGGTTACGCTATATCAGGCATTTTGTTCAATAAATCTACAATAAGAGGTAAAACACTGCCTGGTACCTTCTTATCATACCAGTCACAATAAAACAGAAATGATCAACATGAGTTTTGCTGATCTATAGATCTATAGTTTCTGGAGATAATTGCGGAAGCCATTCTTATCGCCTGAAGTATCAAAATGTAGGGCAAAATTTGAAAACTAACATGTGGTCGAAATAATAGAGGCGGTCTTAACATTGAGGTGGTCGCTAAATGAGGTTTTACTATATATCTAAACCTACTTTTTTGCTTTTTTTTTCAGTGGCCAAGTCGAAATACGATGTGATATGGGCTTGCATCAAACCCAATATCCAAAAATGTTCAAATTGTTGGAAGATGAAAGAGAAAAGTAGGTCTTTTATATACATACATGTACATTTTATATATAACATACTATATATCTACATTTTATATATTTACATATTATGAAATCAATATTAGAAAATCTTGTTGTTTCGCACTTCAAATGGTCTTTAACTGATATTAAATCTATTACCCTAAATTAGCAATCAACGATGGCTTTTAAAAGAATGTGCTTTATTCACAGTGTGGCCTTTATTTAGACGTGACCGCTAGCACAGGTTTGACTGTACTTCACCATATCCGCGATGAACTGTATACAGTTTGTCTGTTTATTTTTAGATTGCTCAATGAAAAAAGAAGAAAGCCAATGATACAGACACCAGACAGTACCCCTGTTGTTGTTGTCAAGAAAAAGGACGGTTCAAATAAATTACTCAAATTGTGTTACCTCGGCAAGAATGAATCGCTAGGTATGTAAGTCCGTCATATGTGGTGTGCATCTTGTAACAGATATTGCGAATATAATATTTACGTGTTAAGGTGTTACAACCCCAATACTGTACTTTTCCGGTGTATCTACTCTATGCTACACAAACATGTTAATATTACAAAAATAGTATTGCCCGATTGTCATTATTTTTTTATGGTTACCTCGGATACTATAATTCATAGTACGACACATTTTGATTTTTTGTGAGAGTTGTTGCCCTTGTTAAAAAAAATAGAAAAAGATCAATTTCTCGGTGACCTACATTTGTTCTTTATCAAATTATATTGATACTGTGCTATGCATCTTTTTACCATGAGTTTTCATTGAGATTGATGTTCTTTTTTCTTTAACTCAAAGGAATGTCTTTGTTTTTTTTAATCTCACGTTAAATCATTTTCTATCATGGAAACATATAAAATTTTGAATGTGACCAAACCAAAATCTCTCCTCCCCATTTTGAGGGGGAAAGGGGTATTACATGTAAAACCTCAATTAATGAACACTTCGTAGTCTATTTCATTATAGTTACTTTTATTGCTTCATCAATAATGAGACAATTTCTGTACTGAGACCAGTTTTGTGTAACCCAAGTCAATGGACATGTATAGTACCAATGATTTCTTCATATATTTTACAGCCTTATAAAGGCTGTTTCCTCCAGCCAAAAAGTGTCATATTTTCCACTAAAAATGATTTCCCCAAAATGAGTAGTCATATTTCTCACTGAATAGAAATTAAAGAAGTCCAATAACTAATAAGAGCAAAAGGCTGACCCAAGGACACCATACCATTTGTCATTAGTACCATGTCTCTATGCTGCATGTTGAAATGCAATAAAATTGATAAATAATCACACTCTCAGATCATGGTTTTATTTCATATATTCCCCTTTTTCTGATTTATCACGCTCTATTTTCCCCTCCAGAAAGCCACAGGTAGTTTTGAAAATTAAAAAAAAAATCCCTGAGTACAATTATATATTATTTTGGTGTTCGTTCATCGTAGCTTCACATTAATTTGGAAATTTCCTAAGGCGGCGAGTTTCAGATTTTCCATGGTCGCTGAAAGCATGTTTTATTCCCCATGTCCCAGGACCAGTCGATTTTAAACCATTAAAACCGATATCGTAAACATCACATCAAGAGAAAACAGTTTGTTGCCAAGCCATAAATAAGTCATGAATAATTAATGAGCCTCGTTTTTTTGTTCACGTGTTAAAACCATTCAAACGACTGGCTTCTTTTATCTATGAGTATAAAATACCGATAAACTATTACAAAGGATTTGTTGTATGTAAACATGGATTATATCAAAAATCCTTTACACCTGAGACAACACTTAATACAACAACATTTGTACGCATTAAAACAAATAAAAGGACCGCCGATAAATAATCACTTTTATTACGATGTTATTAATCAAATGCTTTCATATTGGCCTTGTTATTGGACCAGGGACTGACGCATTGGCTATACATGACTCTAATATCCATTCTGACTAATTATAAGAGTCGTTGCCTGCAGATATTTTTTCTTAAACCCGAGATCCTTTTCATACTTATAGTCAACTGATGAAACGTAGACACATCTTTCTTTCAATTATGGTCGACAAATTTTAAACATTTCGTATCTGTTTCTCCATGACATTTACAGAACAAAACGGAAAAGAATATTAGGCCTACTCCATAGATGACGTATGCTTGCGACGATTTGTTTGTCACGTAACTACTTCCTGTTTCACACTTTCATACATTTCCCCTGATTTCTTTTTCCTCTTACTAAGCAAATGAGATAAAACTTTTCACAATTACGTCATACAATGTAACATGACGTAATTTAATGATTCATTGTTTGACCCACGGGTGACTTCTGGCATTGGGCGAAGGGTTTACATGTTTTATCATGATTTTTTGTATTTCTTCAATAGGTGAAATAGAAGTCCTCATGGACTTGGAAACGTACATGACGACAGCGGTATGTACAGAGAAAACGGAAGTTTTAGTCTTGGAAATGAAACATTATGAAAGATTGTTTGTGAAAAAACATCAGCGAACTATTGATACAATGCGGAGAAACTTGGAGAAGAAATTGTTCACAAGAACCTCCGTTTTAAAGGAATATGATGCAGTGCCTTTGTTAAAACTTTTGCAATTAAAGTTGCATCAATTACACAACCCACCACCAGCACAGGATGACAAGAAGAAGAAGAGGCCTGAAAATTCTGTCCAAATTGCTGAAAAACTATTTTTCAATCATCAAGGACCACTGCTCGATATAGAAGGTCCTGGTAGCGTGTTTTATATGATACGCGCAAGAGAAAGGTCAAGGTTGCGACTTCAGGCGCACCAAAAAGAAAGAAATAACGCGCGTCAAAGAAGGCAAAACGGACATATTCATTCACTAAGACTTCCACAGAGTTTAATAATGGCGGCTAATATGAGTGGTGCTACTGAATCAGATGATAAGAACTTAAGTTTAGATTTTGGAAATGATCTTAACATTAAATTATCTAAACCTAAAGAAGCATACACTGAAACCAATGACGAAGCCAACAGGACCTCTCCAGAACCTGAAAACGAGCATTACACGCCTTCAGTACAGAGTGACAGACGTTTAGAAAGTGTTGATTTGGAAAACAAAAATGAAACATTTCCGAAGCCGCTGAGGCGCATCCAAAGCGCATCCAAAGGACCAAGTCGCTCAGTGGAATTCGATGTTCACAGACATGTGGCAGAGGATGATTTTAAAGTGGCTTCTGTACCTTCTTCAAGACCAGTGACCAGATTAGACTCCTATAAGACGGAGACTAAGTTAAGACACCTGGAGTTTAAAGTGGCCGAATGGTTGTGGAAAGATAATCCAAAGTCTGTCCCCAACGTGTCCAAACTTCGCAGGTTGCAAGTAGAGGTAATGTGGATTTCTTTTAAAAAATTGATTTATTTGTTTGTTTGGTTGTTTGATCAAGTTTTACGCCCCTTTTCAACATTCAGAGTCATATGAGGCGGACAGTGCACCTGGGAAGAACCAGTACTAGACACCCATCTTCCGTAAGCAACTGTCTATTTTCTCATACTATGAGGCATGATCGATAGCTGGGCTCGAACCTTTAATAATTTGAGCATTCCGGCTTAAACTGTAGAACATGTCCATTCATTTCATTATACCCATGCCCGTTAAAATATGTTTTCAATGTTTTTCATAAATTTGAAAACTTGAATTAAAAAACTTGTTTTCCAGTAAAATTCGAGTTATTTTACATAATTAAATTTCTTCGAAGAATTAAACTTTTCTGTGTAATATTGAAAATTAGACAGTGTCATTTTTGGTTTGAAAACTGACCTAAATGTACATGATGGGTGTAAATTTTGAGTCATGCAAATGATTTCTGGCGGTTTGGTTCTGCAATTTAGCCCTAAAATGTAAGGTATCTTCACTATCGATTTCTACCACACGAGAGCATTTACAATCAGTTTTTTTTTCATAAAAATACTTCAGAAAATCTTAAGAGCAAAACGTGTCGTAATTTTACTGCAATCCACTCTTAAATGTGATATATTGCACTTAAGTGCAAAGAATCACGTGGAAATAAACATCATGCGAGAAGTGGGTGCAAACATACAATGACTTTTGTATTTGATGTTTTGTTTGAGTTAGATAGAACAATGCGTTTTATTATGCACCATTAATGCTTTAAGTATTTTTATATTAAAAAATCGGGATTTGCGTCGGAAAGGCGAAAATTGAATACTATACACTTTTTTAAAAACAAATTCAAACAAATATTCCATGGCAAACATTTAAAATGGATATAATATGGTAATACATGTATCATGTTTTTTAAGTCTAGATATTAATTTATAACTACATTGCAACTTGTTTTCTTTTACAAATTTCTTATTATGACTATTGAGCTTGTATCACTTGATTGGCCACGTGACTGAACACGTGTTTGGTCACGCGATTGAACACGTGCTTGTTCGCGTGATTGAACACTGTTTTGACCACGGAACTGAACACGTGTTTGGTCACGTATTGTGCCACGTGTTTAAACACGTGATTGGACACGTGTTTGACCACGTGATTATTACTATGAGATTTATAACAGGGCATGAGACAATGTGACAGAGACAAGAAACACGTGGATAGGTAATTTGTGTGACAATTCAAGTCTTTGTGACATTCTGACAATAGATAGTAACTGATGTTTGTGTTCTGGTGTTTTTATTGGTGCTTGTGGTACTTTCCTGGCAAAAAGAGTAAACTTGCATCCCGAATACTTCAATTAACAACTGAAATGTCTAATTATCTTGTTAACAAAAAAATCTGTGAATATATTATGGTTTATTGGTGCTGTACTAGACTACAGATCAGAGGGTCGTCGGTTCAAATCTCGACTCCGCCTTCCGATATTTCAGGGACGCCCTTTTCAGTGTCCTCGCCCCAATTACAGAGCCAAGTACTGTGTCTAGTAAACCACAGGAAGACGGGCGAGGCATGTATCGGTGCTTTACATCGGGGACGATAAGGAACTAGGAAAAACTATTAGAAACAAGAGTTGGGATACTTGTGAATGCCCGATTCTCCTATATATCTTCACTCCCCCCTCTCTCTCTGGGTCGGCCCTGAAATTACCATAGCTGTCGAACGGGCTGTTAAAGAACATATCGAGAGCTCAGCGCAAGACTGTCGTATATTGTTCTTAATTCAATATGAGTTACGACACTGTTGCGCTGAACCCTCGATATAAGCCAGACAATTGCGAGACGTGATTCGCTAAACTAGTACAAATTAGTGTGAAGTAGGAGAAGACTTATACTTCATTTATCATAGATTATTTCTAGCAAAAAAAAGAAATTAGATATGACTTTATTTTTGCCAATTTTCATCAATTTCTGTTAAAAGATTAATGTAATGGAGCAAAAGTCCACATAATTCTGGGACACCCCTTGTAGATAGGCATGCGCGGAGTGTGTTTTGAATGGTTTTGTCGCCCTTCGATCAGTGTTTTAATGTTCTTGCATGTATCTTCAGGTGCCCTAATCAGCTACTAACTGCATGGAGTTAAATAACTAACAATATTCTAACAACAGTGTGCAGGCCTCAAACGACTCAATAACAACAAACTATGTTTATCTCTTTAATTTATTTGTGTGTTAAGCATTTGCTTCAAAGTAAATTGATAATGTATACAGCGTCTTACAAACAATTCAATAGATGGGGAAAAATGTATTTTCGTAGAATGAATTGGACGTAGGAATTAGATTATCAATGATTTTATATAGCTGCGCATGCGCAAAGAGAGTGCGATTTGACATGAATTTTGTCGTAGTGTCCAATTTCAATATGAATTTGTGTATTTTTATTTAACAACTCTTCCGTATTACATCATAATATTGTACAATCAGACATTATGAGCAACCCCCTCCCTCCAAAAACAGAAACACGTGAGAATCCCCGTGGTCGAGTGATTATTTTTGTCTGACTAGGTATCACTAGCCCCTCACCGCTGTAAGCTCGAGTAGAGTACTCGGGACCAGACAAGCTATAGCTTACAAAAGGTCTGTGGTTCGTCCTAGGAGTACGGCTGTGCTTTTCCTCCACCATCAAAACTGCACGAGACAAATGATTAGCTGTTGGAGAGACGTTAGATCTCAGAGAAAAACACACACCATCCTCTTCTCAGCAAAGAAGGGATGCTGTATATACAGTACAACCTCTCACGAGCGGCCCTCATAGCAACTACAACGTGATTTTTTCCCCACTGCACGAGTTAACTTTTAATTTAACTTCTCTAGAGCAACAGCCTCTAAACAACAACATGATTGTGCTTCTCCCAAAGGGTCTTGCTCTGGAAAGGATGCACTGCACTTACAATTACTCCTATGTCTTTTTTGATAGGAGTTCATGGAAATGTGTGCCATATCAAAATCTTCAAATTGAAAAAGAGTTAGCATGGTTTTATTGCATGATTGGTGACTGGAAATAGGCGATACATTTCAAACAAAATGTTTCCATGTAGTTTGTAAATGTATATAGAAAAAGTTATCAGTGCCATTGTTGATACTCATGTTTATTAATTACGGGAAATATATCAAGTAGGCCTAGATTTCTATATGTGATAAAATAAATTCATTATTTGATTTCTGATTATTCCACAGGAAATGGAACCGCCACCGAAGCCAGGAAACAGAATAGTAATTCGAAGAAGAGCGCGTGGTCACCACATTGACATATCCAATGAAAGTCCACGACAAACCGAGGACCAGACCAGCTTACACTCAGTGAGCCAGGACACAAAATCTTCCTTTTCCAAGGTGTCGCGAAGTGAAGATTCATTAGATAGATTTAGAATATTATTAGCGAATTAGTCAGCTTTAGTTATGGTTTACAAACATCTGTATATATATTCCGAAGCTTGTAGACACAATATACATGTATGCGTACAATATACAACACACTACGTCATTATGACGTCATTTATTACGTCATAAAGTCGTATTATAATTATAACGGCTTACCGATTTGTTGATTTTTTTTGTAATACAGGGCAACCGCACCAAAGAAAAATATATCTTGCTGTTAACGTTATGTTTAAAATAATAAACGTCAAACTCAGTGATCAGGTTAGCAACGGACTACAACATTTCTTTATAATTCATAGATCAACATTTGTGAAAAATGGGTAACGGGAGAATTTCTTAGCCTTTTTGAGAACCGATGTTTGTTATCATTATCTTTTAAATGAGCCCGCCCTATCCAGTTCAACTCGGATTCAGTATGGTGCCTTGACAGTTATACTGATATACGGGCAGTATAAAAGCTCTAAAAGTCGGAAAGAATTTGTTATAAGGCCTAACACTACACAATGGGACAAAATACTTTTGTACAGGGACAAATTTGTTCATAATTTTACCGACTTGTTTGTTTCAAATTTCTTCTATATACATATATAATACATACACTTTGTGATATTGGACGATTTAAGACAAAATGTGATATTTTTGCATATACCGGTACCATTTGTTTTCATTACTGCTTTTGTATATCAATTTATTACTATAATAAACGCATCGTAAAACAAAACTTGACCTAAGGTCGAAGTCTTTTATCTTTTATTGTGTACCACCATTAAAGAAATATTTCAAACATATTGCTACAAACACCATAAACCATCCAGTAAGTCACGTGACTTTATTGAGGTTTTTTCACTTAATCCAGCTGCTTACAGACATGTATCAAACATTCCGAAACCATGCAACAACTATTGATAGAAACAAACAAACTCATTGCCATTGGTAATTAGCATTTCGGTGTAATCACAAACATTATGTCTCTTACTAATCTAAGTAGATCAGAATTTCAGAATCAATATTTCAGAATTTTAGAATCAATATTTCATGAACGTTCAAAACTACAATATATATCCATTACAAAGAAATAAACAAGGTCTTGTCTGAGGTAAAATTAATACTTCATTGTATCCGATTTTTCACTAAAATCGAAGTTCATAATAATGTGTTTCATTAGACATCATGAACATGTTGTGACCTTTCAATTACCGTTGATATGTGAATGGCTTCTAACGATCGGAAAACATATACACAATGATTGTAACATAACTAACGTACTCATGGCAACATGGATGGAACACATAATTCACCGTGATAGCTTTAATACATACACAATAAGAAACCAGAAAACATTAACAAATATTTGTACATTTACGTATTCTGTGACTGGATCACTGATATATCATTTCGGTATATGAGCAAAATTCTGGAGGATATTTTCAAACTTGTCTTGGTGTATATCAGTAATTACTTTTACGTTTTTCGGTTTCTTCAATATTGAATTCCAGTCAATTACCATTTGTCCCCATGTGAACTGGCCTTTAGTATCAACCGTAGCGTACACGTCAACCGAAGTCTTAATGACGTCAGAATGAAGAATACACGCAAGAAGAACTTCATCGGCTGGTACGAAACCACCCCAATCGTTGTCTTCGGAGAATTGTGCCGAGTGACTTTCTATATTCCGCAGAAAATTGATGATGGGTAAGTCTTGTGCTCGCGCTTGATTATAAAATTCCTGTGAAATAAAGCAAACGATTTGCATGTGACAGATTTCTACATTTTCGTCTGTAAAGGTCCAAGCCCTCTATAGGCACATGCATGGAATATATGGTAAAACTACATAATTAACTTCTGAAGTAGTCGCAGAATAAAATTGTCATTAAGTTTTGTAACTATGTTCACATTGGGAGCGTGTTTAAACACGTTGGACCAATCAACAACTAGTTGACCACGTGTTAATGGCGAGCTCAACTCTACGCATGCGTACACAGACTTCTGTTCAATAATGACGTCATCAAACATGGCGGCAGCTACAGCGTATTGATCAACAATCTCATAGTTTTTGGCAACACTTTTGTCTAAGAATGGCTGATAAAAGTTAGTTATGACATTTTTCTCAATTTTGGCGAGAAATTGTCCAATGTCAGATGTAGAAAGTTGAAGCGATCTATAACTATCCTGAAATTAAATGTGTTGATATGTAATGTTCGTGAGCATTAAAAATCCGTATTTGAAATTGCAGCAAACAGTAAAAAACAAACAATAGATGAAAGAGCTTTGCCGCTTCTACTAAGTAAATTTGATTATGATCATTCGCATCATAGGAAGGTGATGAGCATAGGCTGCATATATGTCAGTTTGATAAGACAACTGAGGTTTTAAATATCCAAAACATGTTTAGAAGACCGGATCTTCTCCAATTAAAAATACTACTTAATGTCGTGTACTGAATACTGTCTAATTGTAAACAATGTTTCGGGGAATTGTGTTGTCTTTTTAAAATATTTTCTAAATATCATTTTCTCATCCATCGCATTATAATTAACTACCGCTTATTTTTCGGATCGTTTTTTTTTGTGCTTATTCTGTATAACAATTTTCTTTGGTCAGAAAGGCATTCATGTTATCGAGAACTGGCTCAACACCTTTTCATTATAAAACCCGTCTGATTATAACGATCACGTATAGATAGTCTTATTAAAGATTATGACTGTTTTAATTGATTCTGAAGTTGGTCTAGTATCAATTTTTAATATCAACAAGATGTGTTTTTGAAACAACGCCCCTTCCCAGTGACCTTGACCTTTGACCTACTGACCTGAAAATGCACAGGTCCTGTAGAGATTGTCATGAAGAACCAACATATGAAGTTTGATGATTGTAGGTGGAAGCGTTTTGATTTTAGAGGCAAGGTTAAAGTTTGATACAAACAGACAGACAGGCTGACAAACAGGCTAACAACAATATACCCACGATTTATCGATACGAGGGGCATAAAAATACATTACCCATGACAATGAATGACTTTCACACGTTTCCCAAGTAACCATAGTGATAGGTGATCCAAGTTGATTCAGTACAACGTACGCAGCCTCTGGATCAGAATAAAAATTGAACTCGGCAGATGTTGTCATATTCCCCTTACCTGAATAGAATTCCACATTATATGATTTTCATTTTTCGTCAAGTAGATCTAGTACATGTATATTATAATGTTAAACAACTCAGCATGTACTGTCAGATTTTGTATAAAACTAGTACAGCTGTACCTGACATAATGACCTTACAATTTGATCAGTTTTGATTACGTTAGTATGCTACAAAACTACTCCTTTTTCAGAATGCGTTAGTTCAAGCATTTCAAAACTATAAAACTCATTTGCCAATGGTCATTGAATGTTGTTTTTATTGAAATATTGCATCGCGGTAGGTACTAGTAACGGCTTACACGTATTTTATCGCCATTGTCATTTTGCCCTGGCGATACAATGAACTCGATTCTTTCCATACATTCATTTGGAGATCAATTTCAGCGTTTTGAAGTAAACGATAATCAAAATCGTACATAGTGCAAGACTTACAACTATGACAAGTATCTAGCATCTACAAGAACGTTCTATTTTGACGACAGGTTTGTGTAAGACTCATTAAATAGATACTGATTTGAAATTTAAGAAAACAAGAAGAAAATATATATTTCAACTTTACCATGATGGTTTCCGCCCATTATGTAACAATGCTTGAACCGGGAGCCAACCTGAGAATCCATTCTTATGGCCATGGCGATGTTTGTGAGCGGTCCAATACAAATCAGCGACACATCACCTAAATAAGTTGAATGGTTGTACGAAATGATTAATATACAGTAAAACCTCACAGAACGACCGTCAAGATAATAAGATGATTTCTATGTAACGGACACTTACATATACATTACAACCTCTCTAGAGCGACCCTCTCTTGAACAACAACCTCCCTTCAACAACAGTATGATTTTCACACTGCACGATTTAACTATTAATTTAACCTCTCTAGAGCAACAACAATATAATTTTGCTACTCCCAAAGTGTGTTGCTTTGGAGAGGTTCCACTGTATTTTCAAAAACGGTATTGATCATGTAGTAAAACTCCACTCATACGACCGCCCCATAAGAACCATTTATTTTCAAACTCGAACTCAAAATATTTGTGCATTGGAAGCTGATATAATAATGAGATGACTTGAATATGTATCGCTTCAATATATTGACCACTTCGTGGCAATAATCAATTACAAACCGGGATTTGTTCTATATTGTATAACGATCATCTCAATCATTGGCCATTTTTCTTTTGTTCAACAGGTGGCCTTCAAACAGAGGTCATAATACTGGCATCGTGATTCGCTAAATAAAGTTTTCATATTTCATGGAAATGCATGATTGGAAAATGAACGATAGATGCGCATGACTTTCTATGTGGACCAAAGCACTATGTTTTCTACAACAGCCATGCAAATGTTAAACTAGTTCCTGTTCTATGATGTAGTGCAAGTCTATGTTTACAAGTGTACTTTCAGTACTTTGATTTTACGTAATAAGTACAATACTTACCCTCATTTTCTTTCGAAATCCGACTCAGAGCAGATACGGCGTGTTCAGTTTGTAAATAGCTAGCGTCTGGAGCGTCGGCATCAGGCGCATCACCTAAGCCATCTTTTCCGTGATAATCATTGCACGGCTTCCTGTCGCCTAGCAACGGATCGTTACACCCAATATATACTGGAATCTGAAGAAATAAACGTTGGCTATAATATAATGCAAGATGTTTGCTGGATAAGCGTAGTCATCGTTTTTTTCTAAACTGTCAGGCAAAGTCCCAAATTACTCTTTACACATTAAAGCCGCAATATGTCTTAAAATTGGAATTATTTTTAATGTGCAAAATACCTCGCGCAATATTGTGATATCAAAATGTTCTCAGAATGGTACAGAATGGACCCATATCTGATCTCATTTTATTGTTCCTTCATTGAGAAATAACTAACGGAAGCAATACACCGATCTCGAAGCTTATTGTTGCTTCAAAACCTTTTTGACATTCTATGAACTGACAACAAAATGTTTAATTCTACACTGAATAGAGCTTTTTTCCATTCTCTTGATCGATCAACAGCATTGCACTTTGCCAAGTGAGTATATCGAGTGTATTTTAAAATAAATCTTAATTTTCTTCACTCTGTACAGAGAATCATTCCTGCATCAAAATCTTTCAAAACGAAATTGAAATGACAGCTTGAGCTGATAAAAGACACCCATCTCATAGACCGTATACCAAGCAAACACTGAGCCCATCCGCTGAGGTCTTAATGGGGACCGTAAGGTGGTCTGGGGACATGTAGTTCGTGATTTAGAATACTGGGCGTGTTTGGTTGAAGATTTTTGGTCTAAAGCAATGGTAACACACATTTTGTTCAGATGTTCCACGGGGACAGATACTCGCAGAGAACTAAGTAACAACTGGTACATAATATACAAACAATGGTTAGGTCATCTCCCCGGCCTAACTGTTTTAAGATTAAACTTATTTATGTTACATCGATTGTAGAACAAGTTCTTACAACTTATATTAACTATACACTCGATGACTGCTTTCTGGATTCTGACGAGTACTCAGTACCAGTGATTGTGATCAGGTCAAATTCCGCCTCTACAGTTCAAAACAGGCGTAATATCAGAAAGGTACAGTACGTTAAACCTCTGAAAACTGTGCCCCTTCCGGACTAGGCCAGAAGTCTGATTTTCTGAGAACTTTTGATTAAATTCTGAAAAAAATGGGACATGAACAATCTTCCGGATATCCATTCTATACATAGCGTGACGTCACTACGTTTGTCTAACATAGCGCTACCGTAGTGTACACATTGCCGGTTATCTGGAAATTCCAGATTTCAGGGCGTCTGTATTTCAGGGGTTTTCTGTAAATATTTGTTGTTTTTCATGCAAACACTTACGTCTAATCTATTGACCACTTTTAAAATACGCAGAACATTTAATCCAACTTGATGTGCTTCCGCGTTGCCAATAACACACGTGATCCCAACTACTTCCACATCCGGGTTCGTCAGTGCGATTAGAATCGCTTGGGCGTCATCTACACCGGCATCAGTGTCAATTAGAAGTTTTCTTTTCTTGTCGGACATCTTGTGAAAAGTGAGTGTCGGTCTACAACGGAAATCAAATGCTAAAAAGTGTTATAGACAACACTACGGTCATCTAGTTATATCAGAATGAAACTGCATCTGATTATCATATTTTTGATGATTTCAGCATGTTGTAAAACGAAGAATTGTGAACTTTTTGCCGGGAACAAGGTCGCGAAATAAAGATTACGCGATGTTAGTGTTTAATGAAATCAATGGACAATCTCGTGTGTCGATGTGCCATGAATAAAATCAACCTAAAGTAGAATAATTTAAACGTTATTTCATTGGTACACACGTACAACTGATGGACGGTTAATTGTTACACGTTCTGATATTAACACAGAGAAATCCTCTCGAAAAACATTATTAAAAATTCCCTGTAAAAACACACCAATTAAACACACCGAAAATGACCAAACCGATAACAACTGAAATCAATAAATTGTGGACAAAGAATTAAAAAAAAACTTATACACGCCTATTAAAGATTTGTTTGTTTCATCGGGTTTAACGACATTTTCAACATTATTTCAGTCACATCGTGGCGGGCAGTTATCCTAACCAACTTTCCTGGACTTCGTTCAGGCCTTAACCAGTACTAACCACATTCTATCCGTAAGCTTCTGCCAAGCTACACCACATAATTCAGAGGTGGAGAACAATTTAACATAGGATGTAATATCTTCAGTCAAATTTGTCATGGACAGTGTGAGCCTCGCCCGGGGTTCGAACTCACAACCTCTCGATCAGTAGACAAACGCTCTAACCACTGATCTAACCGGGTGGGCTCTATTAAAGATTTATTTCCGGAAAAAAATCGTTGGATTAATTCTTTGTTCATTAGTATATATAGATGCTTACATTTTAAAACGCACATGTATGCTATAACAATAAGATATAATAATGAAATGAAACAAGAAAATATCCTTACTTATATGATTACGCCAGTATCCAATGATAAACTTGACATAATCGGATACTTGAGAAGTCAAACCTAAAACTAGCGTGTGATTATTTATGACTGACCACGAAGCAAGGTACGTCTGTTTAGATAGCAGTGGGCGGATCCGGTATCAACCTCTCTATGGCCAGGCAGGCAAACATAAAAGGGAACTGATCAAAATCATTCAATGTAGAGGAATTTTCGATCATGTCAAGCTGAAACTTATGCATGGTTGTATCGGTATAGTAATACGTCGATGATACTGTACGTTAATGTCTCACATAGCGAGTACCTAAATACGAATACCGCCTCAATATAACGGTCACTCACTTTCGGACTTATTGTAAAATGGATAATCATGGTTTATTTAAAGTCGGACTGAATAATAAGATCCGTTTAATGTTGAAGATGTATTTTTTTCATTGAGTGTACAGTCTTTACTACGGGGCCATACAATGAGAGGGCCGCGGTCCAATGGCTACATATACTGCGCTGTACTTGTAACACACAGTGACATACCCTATGATCCGGGTTCGAATCTCGGCCGTGGCAGATCATGTCTCCTTCTGTGAAAATTTGATAAAAAAATCAAGTTTCCTACGTATGTGAAGAAGTTGTCGCTTCTTTGTGGAAGAGAGGGTAAGTTAGTACTGGTTAGAATACAGTCCAGGGAAATTGGTTAGGTGAATCGACCGCCGCATATAACTGAAAGATTGTTGAAAAACGGCGTTTAATCCACTGAAACACTGTTCAACAAGCTAGGGTTCTATTCTGTACGTTTATAGAAATACAATGTATCTAATATACAATGTAGTAAAAATATGTCATATGTCGGATTGCTATTGCTTGGTGCTCCTTTACCCCGCCCCCTCCCCAAGAAATGAAGTAAAGGCAGTGTCAAACCCACTTTACCTTACGCTTAAGTTTACAAGCACTCCACCCCGTATAAAATTCAGGATCCGTCCTTGTATATATAGTATATCTACATGTATGTACAAATGTAAACGTGTTATTGAATAGTCCAATGTTTATAGTACACGGCTGTGATAAAACCACGTACAATATAAAAAACGTTTTTAAAAATGAACTACGCATGGGGCGCCTGTGGGTGAATTTTAAGTCCCGGACAAGAACATGACAGTGTAAAAATTACAAAATGCACCAATACGTTACTAATTGAAAAGCATTTTGGTAAACGCGTGTTGCTGTGTAATATTCCATGAAACTTAATATATTATTATTAGAGCGTGATACGTTGAAGAGTATTTATCAAGAACCATAACTTTATCATGCATTTTGACTAAATTATCTCCCCTTTTCAACTTAGAAAATTGTCACGTTCTCTGCAACTCACAATAACTTGAAAAATATTAAAGAGAACCCCATGAAACTTGATATACTGGTAGAGTGTGACTAGAGGAAGTGCAGTGATCAAGAACCAGAAGTCTATCATGCATTTTGACAGAATTATCCCCCCTTTTTTAAATTAGAAAAATGGTCACTTTTGTTGTTACTGAAGTAATT
This sequence comes from Lutraria lutraria, assembly GCA_964023205.1. NCBI lineage: Eukaryota > Metazoa > Mollusca > Bivalvia > Venerida > Mactridae > Lutraria > Lutraria lutraria. Next base: position 15,301,543 of record OZ026840.1, read on the forward strand.
TGAGAAGTATTTTGTTGTAATGTGGCTTGCAGTGGATTTGTAGCTTACACAGGCTAGAAAGTAACATTAATTTATGCTTCCTTAATTATGCTTTATCTGCTTTAACTGACCAACAAAAATACTTGGCGGGGAATATCAATTCGACGAATTTGCTTGTTTCACAAGGTTTTTCTTATGACAAATTTGCTTCTTTTTGTTTTTATCCTTCATCATTTTACTCCAGTCAGTTGTTTCGAGAATGTGACATGCTCGTTCAGTCTTGAAAAATACAAATGTTTATAACAGTTTTTTTTCATAATTCACTAGTTATCAAGTTCAATATTAAAATAACATCCATTCATAAGTCACAGACAGTACAACTACAATACTCTAGTTACTATATTAGCCAACTGTGATTTAAACACGAATCCATTGTTAGACTAACGTGCTTCATTTTTAATGTATTTGTTTGTATCGGAATCCCTGGGGTTAAGTGTAAGGTCGGGTCTAAGAAACAAGTTATCATCCCATCCCAGTATATTTGTTACAGATCATTGTAAGGCGGTACTCTCCATAAGACTGTATTTTGTACCAGACAAAATCCACACACACGAGAGTCAATGAATCCTGGCACATGGCCCAATATCGGCAAAACTCGGGAAAAAGCAAGGGAACTAGAAAATGTAAATGATTTATCCATACGATGCAATGGTATAATTATTGTGCATCTTGTTCCAAACAGTAAGACTTTGAATAAAGTATATTACATAGACTTTTTATTAAAATACCTCAAGCCTAAGATAGCTAAAATGCGACCAGGGTTTCTTTAGGAACGTCCACTTAATTTTCAAGAAAGCGCTGCGTACCATAAGGTGACATTTGTGATGTCACTACTGAGTCTGAGAGAGATGAGCTGGGAGGTATAGCCACTGGAAGAACCATAACTTGTTGGTCGGTACAATGATTAAGAAGAACTATTTAGTGCTGTTGTCGGAGGTGTAAGACGCATCAACGATTGACACTTAGCAAACGGAATATGCAAGTTACCATAAAGATGGAAGTCCACAAAAAACTGGTTCCCGTTGACGTGTGTGTACAAAGCCTTTGGTGCACTGCATCATGGAACGGGAACCAGTTTAAGTCAACCATTGAACACACAGGGTGTTACTTTGAATGAATATAGACTGGTTCATTCACTTTTTGGTCTGGTATATATTTTATAAGCCATGTGACAGGACTTATTGGCTGACCCTCGTAGTTCAATTCAGACGTACATCTTAGGCCTTCTTCCACTGTGAAAACTTGAGAAGTCGCCAAAATGACCCCAGTTTTAGTGAGACTTTTCACCCCAGAGAAAATCAAAACTGCAATGTAGACTTATACAACCAGTACTATTTTTTCAACGCAAATGTATGGATAAGCGGCGTCAGGTGGTTGTACGTAGAAAAAGGAATGTGTCACTTAGTATTCGCTTCTAAAAATGTTTGCCTATTCAAATTAACCTGGCAAATCACATTTGATCCTGGAATTTAGAGCAGAAAAAGGCTATACTTAAAATATTTAATGTTGGTAATGTTCAAAGCTGGGAATATCAAATGAACATTAATTTTGGTTTAAGACGTAATTTTGTATTATACATGTTGTTGGCGTCTGATTACAATACAAGACATCTGTTTTCTTTAACTGCTATATTAGCAAAACACAGCAGGAAATACTACCCATGTAAAATATTAAATAACAGTGTGAGATTACGATGGAGTGCAAATAATTCAAATGAGCATAGTTAATCTTTAATATATAAGATTTATATATAAGACACGAAATAAAATGTGTGAAGAAGAAATCAGAAAAAATAATATCAAAACACAACATTATAACATACTTCAACATTTAAACAGAAAATGTAACACTTAAGCAACACAACATAACTTCAAATATAAAATATGTGAATTGTTCTTTAAGCATTCCTTGAAAAATTGTCAAACAAAAGGCATCAAGTGTGACATACAGAAATACTGTTATAATTACAGGCTAGTATGTATATATCGAGGGCTCAGCGCAACACTATCGTAACTTGTTCTTATTTCAATATGAGTTACGACACTCTTGCGTTGAACCCTTGATATGTACATGTACAGTGTGACCTCTCCAAAATTATGTTCTTGTTGAGAGGTTGTTGCTCTAGAGAGGTTTAATTACTGGTAATAGCTGAACAGTCCAGTGGTTGTGCTGCATTTGTAAACTCAGTGGTGTGACTGCTCCAAGAGCAAAAAGGCTGAAATACCCTAACCCCACCCCTTCATGCTTGCAGAAACATCATTTTTGAGTAGGTCAGACTGAATCTGGACACTTTTGTTTCAATCATTTTAAGACAAAAAAGAGGAAATCAGCTGAAAGGAGGAAGAATCACACCCCTGATTAACTGTACATGATTAAGTTACTCATTATATTCAAATAAGTGGTTAAAGAACATAAATACAGTAAAACTTAGTTATCTCGAGGAGTCATCAGAACAGACATAATGCTCGATATAAACCAAGTACAGTACACCATTCCAGAGTGGCCCTCCCTTGAGCAACAATATCCCTTCAACAACAGCATTATTATTTCCCACTACAAGATCTAACTATTGATTTAACCTCTCTAGAGCAATAAGCTCTAAACAACAACATATATTTGTGATGCTCTGGAGAGGATGCACTGTACTAAAAATATAGAGGTTATTATGCATTTGTTGAAAACTGATGGAACTTTATAATCAACTCAAGATAGGGTGTGTGTGTGTGCTCGCGATATCGATGCTCGTAATAATGAATGTATACTGTAGTTTGATCTGAACTAGTGAGTATATTCACCATCTGTTGAGTTTCTTCTAAAGTGGTTAAAATAGCAAACCTTACTAGACCTAATGGACAATAGTAATAAAGGATTCCAGATTGGACAAGTTCTAGCTTCCAGACATTTATATACAAAAATATTTCTGAATATATCAAATAAAAATCTTGACTGTCTGACAAATATATCTGGATATAGGTGATTTATAGTAAGAGAGATCAAGGTTTGAGAGTTCCCATTGATGGTAGAATCAGATTATCCTAAGTATTTTCTATAATACACTGGTCATGTAATACAGCACCGCCCTCATCCATTTGATGACTTAATATATTCCCAGTATTGTCAGATTCCACAGCTTGTATGAAATCTGCCACGTGACCACTGTCAATTTCACTAAACTCCAGAGACTGCATGAAGAATATACCTTTATCCTTGTCATGAAATATATTAGGTGAGGCCAGATTGGAAAGTGTAAGTCCACTAACATGGCTGGAAGAATCACTTATTGAATTGCCACTAGACTTCCTTGATCTGTCATTATGTTCCGAGTTTCCACTCATTTGCCTGTGTCGTATTTTATCCAGTCTCGACATGAAATGACCTTCATTGAAATGATCATTTCTAATATCTAGATAGCATTCTTGACCATGGTCTGAAAGTCTCCTAGACTTTTCCGAAGAGCCACTGGAATTTCTAGATTTCCGACCACTCACATTTCTCGACCTCACGACTTTCAATCTTGACAATTGTGAATCAGGTTTTTCAAGTTCATTGTCATCTCCAATGACTGTACCTCCCCTTCCCTTCAGACCATCAGAAGCCACTAAATCAATGTTCCTAGAATGCTCACCATCGTGTGCTTTTACATTTTGATCATTGGCTATTTGGTATGTGGCTGTACTAAGTCTGCCAGAAGCCTCGGTAGAGCACATTGGTATTAGAGGTAAGGTAACAATGTTGCTATGAGGCATAACAATTTGCTGAGAAAAGCCAATCTGGTCACCAGATGATGAACACGTTTTAAAACTGATCTGAATCTGCGAGGGTAGATCTTCATTAGGTTCTGAGTTTGAATCCAATACAGGAACATAGCTCACTGGTTCTACTGTTTGATTAGTTGGAAAATTATGAGCACTTTCTGAATGGCCCATATCATTATTTGCTACCACAAAACTACCCGAGGACACTTGCGAAGAGGGTAATGTTTCAACTTCATTAGCATAGTTTTCAACAGTAGGATTAAGGTTTGACTTAGCAATTTTGTAAACTACACCATCATCATAATTCCTCTTCTGATTACTTTCCATAAACTGCACATTTTGAACATTCTTCAACTGATTAACAATTGCTTCAGAATTCCTCATTGGTCCATTTTGTAACACTCTTGGAGAAACATTTACAGCACGCTCACTATTGTTTTTGATTCCAATTTCAGTGTTTCTACTTTTTGTTTGTTCATTTACACTTGGTGCAACATTTACATTACCTTCATCCACAACATTTCTACTTCTTTCTTGAGTTTCTGTGACAAGATCACGTCCAGTGGCATTTGGATTTACATTAACAAATGAACCAGTATTCATAACAGCATTATTATTATCATTAGTAGGAGCTTGAATCACAACAATTCCTTCATTTGTCACAATTTGATATTCTTGTACGTACTTTGTACCTGCATGAGATGCTGACACAGTATTAATAGTATCAGCTGGAAGGCCAACTTTGTTACCTGTGGGGACATTGAGAGCAGTTTGAGTCAAAACCTCTTTTGGAAGCTGGGAAATTTGGCTTGCATTAGAGATATGTTGCCCAGGAACAATCACTGAAGACTGTGGCAAAGACGGGGTCGGTTGTTGCATTAAGGGAAGGATTCCTTGACCTTGTATCAAACTTTGAGGATTACCTTGACATTTGAAGACTGGAATCACAGGAACAAGTTGCTGATCTGCTGTCATTACATAATTAGGTTGGTTCAAATCTATATGAAATGTATACTGAGATGACTTATCATTACTGCTTTCTTTCATTCCATGCTGTAACTGGGGCTGTAAAATAAGCTGCTGAAGTTGACCTTGATTACTGTGACCTTGACCTAATTGCTGATGGCCTTGACCCACTAACTGTGAACCAGTATTACTCTGCAACAGGTCACATCTGATCCCTGGAGATTGACCTTGACCTTGAACTGGCTGACTTTGACCTAGTTGTTGAAAATTGTGACCTCTAGCAGATGGAAGAATTGTGCTGCTTGGTGTAGCTTGCTGCACTGTATGACCTTCAGGAGTCTGAAATCGTTAAGACAAATATATATCCTCATCTTTTGTGAACCAGGGACAAACAATATACAGTAAAACCTCTCCAGAGCGGCCCTCTGTAGAGCAACAACCTCTCTATAACAACACCTTCAAAATTTCCCTAAACTGATATTTACTATAAGTTTAACCTCTGTATAGCAACAACCTCTATACAACAGCCAATGTTTGCAGCTCCAACAGGGTGTTGCTCTACAGAGGTTGCACTGTATATATAAAAAAATATCCATATTCTTAGTTATGCAGTCATCTAGGCTATGTAACTATCAGTTTAGCTACCGGTATACTTAATGTTTAATGTTGTTTTATGGCACATTGACAACTAATGGTCATGTAGTGCTACCAGCGTGTGAAGGCCTCCCACAGACCCACTACTACCCAGGAATTCTTTTTTACACTCTAAAACACTGATAAACACGCCTGTAGCCTGTGGCGTGCATTACGATAAAAGAGAAAGTAATTAGCTATACTTTACAGTCACACACTGTTGTAACAGATTCCTGGTGACCCCATTGATTTGTCCATTATATTCATACTTAACTGAATCCATAACGATGAGATAAACAACGGCATTTTAAGGAAAAACAAGAACTTCACAGACTCATTTTATCACTATATTTGAGTTCACCGTGGCCATTTTTTTTAAGGTTTGAATAACATATTAGCACTATACTGACCATAAAAAGTTATTCTATGCTTATTTGTTTTTCTAATCAAAATCCTTTAAGATGAAGTTTTAAGGTGTTAAAAATCATAAAAAAGGCAAAATGGTACAATAGTCGATTCTTAAGTTTACCTCTTTTGATGTTAATTTCTGTCTATTAACGAGCTCCTGTAATTGTTGTGTTAACTGATGCTGTAGTTGACTCTTAGCTAAATGCTGCATCCATAGTAACTTATTATGTCTAGCAATGGTTTCCTGTAAACAGTATACAAACACATAAATCAACAGTTCTTAATATCATACAGAACATACTGTGGAATCATTCATTTTCGTTGGGTTCAATTTTCGTGGTTTTTACTAAAATGGCTATTTCATGGGGACATAAATTCGTGGATTTTGATTTTTGAAAAGAAATGCCTTATCTCCGTATTTGAATTCGTGGGGATTTGATTTCGTGGATGAGTTGATCCACGAAATCCACGAAATTAAATCCCCAACGAAAATTAATGATTCCACAGTAAATTATGTACCAAGGTGATAGTCCCTTTGTAGCACACTAAGGTCATGCAAAGGTAAAGGTTTTGTTTATTATAGTGTCATCCCTATTAAAAGGGCCAGTCAAGTTGGCTTATGAGAAACCTATCTTTGTTCGCACAGTATCTTCCAAATCCCTTCTCTTTCTGCCAGGTGTCTGGCTGGGAAGGGCCTACAGTAACCGTTATTTTACTAGCTGAGTGGCTCACTAAATGACCGCATCAGTTCTTATCTAGTCTGTACTAGGGTTCGAACCTTCAATCTTTCGGTCCAAAGACAGACATCCTAACCACTCAGCCATGGTTGCGGTTATGCATGTACATAAAGACAGGTAATCTGGTTGCTATGGGGGTAACCAAGATGGTCATATGAAGTAGTCACATGTACATGATGTAAACATGCTGCTAGCTGACCAGGCTAGTCAGTTCAGGCCAAGCTCTCTGTTTAATCATAGCTGAAAGAAAACCACTTTACGATATCAAGTCATGAGGTTAGACTAATAGACAACCTAGGGTGTTACAACCTAAGATGATCAGCCCTTTTAAGTTTTCTGATACTCTGTTGCCTAATGTAAAACAAAAAGTACTGCAAGCAGTGCCAACGCTCGCCTGTTCACTGCTTCAGTGAGATCAATCCACCAATGAAGTTTCATGTTGCTACCTCTTATAGTTTCTGAGTTATGCGCTACATTGTATAGTAAAGTTTTTGCACAGACAAAGACAACACAGATGCAGAACAATGCAGTGATCACAAAGCTTGACTTTTCTTCAAAAACAGCTGAGCTAAAAAAAATGTTCTCTAGAGATCACGAAACCTAGACTGGTAGTAATTCGCAGCAATAGAACATTCAAAATGGTCTAATAGAAATAGAAAGTATACTACCAATGAGTTTATAGTAGATGTTTCACTAGTGACTGTAGAACAAGGCGAGTTTTCTCTTTGACTCGTCACATCAGTGGCTGCACTGCTGGGTGCCCCATTTTGATTACCTGAAACAAATAAACATTTATTACATTGCCTTAGAATAAATATCCTTTAAAAGACCTTATATCGTTTGCAGTCTCAGGGCTTTCATTTGATCCTTAAAATGGTATTTTGACCCTTAAATAAAATACAAACACGAGTTTGGCCCTTAAAATGAATAAAATAAAATTCTGACTCTTGAGAATTTGTACCAAAGGGTCAAATTTGTTATTACAATAGTAGGAAATTTTTGTTGACTCCTTAAGTTATTAATAACCAAGGGTCATATTTTACCCTCAACTTTTGACATCTAATTAATCAAAACCCTAACTCTGAGAACAGAACTTCATTGACATTTCTCATTAGATCATTATCATACAGTCAATTCTGATTTAACACCAACTAGCAAATACAGCCTGAAGATAACTACCATTGATGAAATATTGAATGTGAAAGCTGACCAGAGATCAGCCTACTTAAAAGAAAATTGATCAGCATGATTAACATAAGGGACAGTGTACCTCATTGGTATTTATTTATTTCATCAGATTTTATACCATTTTTAACATTATTTCAATTATATCGTGGCCGGCAGTTATTCTAACCAGCTTCCCAGGACTTCATTTAGGCCTTAACCAGTACTAACCACATTCTGCCAAGATACCCCACATAATTCAGAGGTGGAGGACAATTGAACATAGGATGTAATATCTTCAGTCAAATGTGTCACGGACAGTGTGAGCATCATAAGAATAGCTTAACATAAAGCATAGAATGAAATTAAAGAAAATATTTTGACACATTTATTTGCTCTTTCATAAAGAAATGTTCAGAAAAAAGAAGTTTGGGTTACGGATGAAGTAGGGTTAAAAAACTTTTATGTCTAATTTTATGTCTAAAAATACTAGGTAAAATTTACCCTTAATGTCATTGTACTTTACATTTTGCCATTAAAAACCTACGGGCTAGCTGCAACAAATAGAACCTGTTGGGTAACAGGCAACATGACAATTTTTTCAGGCTAAATGATATATGGGAGACAATCACCTTCAGTAGATGTTCTGTTTCTCTTGTAATGTTCTTGCCAAACTCGTTTCATGCCATGTTCTGGTGGGTCCCTTAACCCACCAGTGTCAATCATCTGATGGTAAACACTAGAAATAGTTGCCTGGCAACATCCAGTAATCATGGAGATAAAGCTGTAACAATTTGTATGCAGTGCACCTAGGAATAAAAAGAAACAAAAGTTTTAAGCCTGCAGTCTAAGTATTACTTTACCATCATGCAACAGTGCAATCTTTACTTCTATACTACTAGTACATAACACAATAGGGAGTTGATGATCTTTTATGAGGAAGGATTTATGTTAATCGTTGATGTAAAATCGTACCAAACCATTTAATCAGCCTTTAATAAACTTTCTACAAGTAGCCATTATCATTCAGGATTCACAGATTTTATTGTACAAACCAACTGTCTGAGAAAGGGTACGGGTTTTTCATTATGTTTGATAAATATTCATGAGCATGTATCAACATAATACACTATAACATACAATGTCAAATTTTTCCGGCAATAGGTGAATCTATATCAAAGTTTAATATCAAACAGAAACTCATTGTTTGACAAAGCTGCAACCAAGAGAATTTACCCCGATTTTTATTACGCCCCTTTTCAACAGTCTGAGTCATATGAGGCACAGTTCACCTAATCATCTTTCCTGAGAAGAACCAGCACTAGACTGTAAACCATTTGACCTAGTTTATTAACAGTCATTTTGCTATTATGATTCATAAATGTGTCCTATAGAATCATCATTATTCACATGAAAGCCATTATTTAAAGGTGGTTATTAAGTTTTAATCAAATCACACAAACCTGCTGGTGTCAACATTTCAGCTACAACTCTTCTAGCTTCAGCCTGCCCTTGCTGTGCACGAGATCTCCAATCTTGTAGAAGTCTTTTGTGGGTTAAAGCCAACTAAATATGAAAATATATTTTTGAATAATGTTGCTAATAATGTTTGTTAACATAAAAAACATTAAATTTACCGGGTAATCAACAGCAAGTACTTTCAGTGTACATGTATATATGGGGTGTGACAGATCACTGATCAGAGGGACGGAGCATTTGCTATATTGCGGGGTAATATTTTCAAAGCCAGAATATGACCAGAAAGCGTTCTAAAAATAGAATAACTGGACAGTAACGAGTACTGGTAAATCTTCAGACATTCCATATATAAACGTGTGTTAAAGGGGCATGCCCTGGAACTGAAACGTCTCAAATAACAATCAAATTGATATTATTTTAATGCCTTAATCAATCAATGAAAACCCTGTAAAATATTTACAAAACATCCCGCTAGTTTACTCAAAATACACATTCCAAGATTTACAAAACCTGCCGATTTCGGCCTCAGAAATTATTCGTCATTTTCACAACTCAACCCTTACGGTCTCTGTCAAAACCGAAAATATCGCGGAAAAAATGTCAACAAACTGAAATAATAAGTATTTCTCATGTTATGTGCACTTGAAAGGCAGGGCACATGCTCAGAAAAACTCTAAGACGTATCGGAAATATCGCTGTAAGCCTTTTATTCAAATCGACATACAAATACCGACGTGCACGTTATAGGGTCATTTTTGAGCTGACATTCTTCTTAGACTTTTAGGTAATAATTGGTTTTACAAGTGACAAACGCATTTTTGGTGTACGAAAAAAAGACACAGCAGTTCCTGGGCATGCCCCTTTAAGGGAACACTTGAGAAGAATGGATGCTTGGTTAGCAGTTATTCTAATACTTGGATAAACTTGATTTCTATCCATAAAACAATTTAAAACTTAGTACCAGAGTATATCTGAATTCTCCTCCTATCAAATACTTTAAGGGATCAGGCACCTGATTTATGATTTACTATCCAAATCTTATTCATTATTTTTGAAAATTGTTTAAATGAAGTAAAGTGACACAAAATAATGTTTTATATGAAGAGGAAGTTGAAGATTAATACCATAACACAATTATCCATACAGCAATGTAAATCCACCATTTTATGAAATTCTGGCAGTTTGCCAAGTGCAGCTTTCCCTCTTGTCCTCTCGATCCTGCATGGCCTCTTTACATATATTAAGACATATATAAAATGGCATAACAGTAATGTAAAGAAAAGTAAATAATTATAGACCTTAGTGAATTCATACGGACCTAAATATTAGTTAATTACAAACATACATAACCTATTTACACCATCTCAATATTACGATCTCCTATTTTCCCGCCAATTTTCAATATTCCTCTATTTTCGAGTTCTTTACATATCAACTCAAAAATGAGACTATCTGAATAATACAACCACTTATTATCTGAGTGATTTTAATAATACCAATAATGAGACTTAATATGACAAAGATTTTACCTCACAATAAAAATTTATTAAAAATACTGATATTATTAGCACTTACATTCTCTGTTTTTAACCTTTTATGTAGAAAATTATTTGAGTAGAGAAGTATCTTCTGTGTGGCTCTCTCACAAAGGTGCATATCTTCCCTCAGGTATTGTCGTTTATCTATCACAAATGTTTCATACTGCTTCGATTTCTTGTGACCATTTCCTAGACCAATTGATCTACAAGAAAAAATAAGACATTCAATAAAGTTATGATCGAAGAATTTGTAGGACTGGCTAATTTAATTTTTTTTGCGCATTTTCGAGATTGGCGTTGGCCAGCGTGAACCCTGACCGCATAAAATAATTTACTAAATGGTAATTGCATGACAAATTAGTTTGAATCCTAATAATTCTACACATCTTTTGCATATTTGTTTTAACTGGGGTTTAAACATCATACGGATACATCCGGGTAGGACCACCAAGTTTCTGTAATCTTGCATGACAGACACCTAACATTTGAATTTTGTCTGGTCCCAGTTGGGACTCTAAACTTCCACCAGTCTGTGGGCCAGTGACACTCAACCTCTGATACTCTAAAAAAACTCAAAATGATATTAAGACATTTGCTACAGTTTGCTACATTTTTCACATAGACCTATAGGCAAAATGATCTAAAATAAGCAAAAAAGAATCAAATTCAAGGGAAGATAACTCAAAAACGAGATCGGTGACCCCCCAATTTCTTTTCGCTTAGAATGTTTTTGTTATCATATGCTACGATCATGCTAAATTTTAAAAAATTCAATTGATCAGTTTTCAATTTGCCTATATGTTTATGTGAAAAATGTAGCAAACTGTAGCACACAATTTCAACCCCAACAACCACCTTGAATAAAAAAAAATATTCTTACTTCGTTTTTTTGTTATCTGAAGATACTGGGTAGGCCTTCTCCTTTCTTAGTTCAACAGCTTCTTTTATCAACGATATCAATTTATGAACAATGTCCATAGATGACTCTGTAAAACAGAAACAAAGGTCATGTGACCAAACAAGACCATGTGATCAATGTATGTCATGTGACAATACAATACCGTGAGATTGGAGCTTTATTTTTCAAAGAATTCAAAGTTAAACCAGACCAAAGCATGACTTTAACCTTTTTGGCTAGATGACTGTGATATAATTGATGAATGAAAGTTGCTAAAATAAAAACGGTCAACACACTAAATTTGTCAAAGGCTTAACTTAGTAGGAACAAGTCAAATTTAGGGGATTTTCTTTTTTATCTAATTTTCTTTCGTTTTAGTATAAAATAGTATGGAAGGGTTTGAGAAATGACAAATCAAAGAACAGTGGCCTTATAACTATCTGATAACAATTAGTTTTCCTCATCTACTGAAACTTCTATATCAATATTGTTTTTAGAACAAATAATAGTTACCTCCACTTGATTTTATACATTTTTGTAAACACCCGCATAACTTCTTCTGACTAAGAGGACAGAACAATCTCTCCACTGAAAAAAAAGAGCAAAGATAAGACATTATAAAACTGTAGTAAACAAGATACTGTTTACGTCTTAAAATTGTCACCCGTTTTATTTTGGCGATTTTGGCAGTCAGCATTGGAACCGTCAAATCTAGACCACACTATCTATTACTCACTTGATACGATAGTAGTCATGAAGGTATTTAAAAAAATATTCTAGTTATTTCCCTCGAAAATGGTGGAAATTTATTTTCTTAAGACAAGTGTTTTAATTTTGGTGCTTAAGAAGATAGGACATGGTTTTATTTTGGCGGTTGGATATGAAACCACAAAATATAGAACCCGTCAATTCATGAAAATCTTAAAAACGCCAAATTTTGCACCTGTAGAATTAAAGACGTATACACTACAGTTAAACTGTGATATGGATACCACCTCTGGGACCAAATAAATACGGAAATGGTCACATTTAATATTAGAATAAATGGAATATAGTGTACAGTGCAACATTTCTAGAGCAGCCCTCTCTTGAGCAACAACCATCCTTCAACAGGACAATTTTTTTCAGTCTGTACCACTTAAATATTCTTTATACCTCTCTAGAGCAACAATCTCTCAACAATGACATAATTTTGCTTCTCTCAAAGGGTTGTGTCTTGTAGAGGTTGCACTGTATAACAAACTGGTCCAGAATTAAGGCTGTTTAAATATTACATGGCTATAACATTGATGATGTCTTAAAGAAAGGTTTTACCTTTTTATGTGACCATGCAATGGACATAAAGACAATAGCGGCTCATGAAATGTGACTTTTAAACACAGCTGGCTTTTACTAAGAGGTTATATTTACTATTGAATGTTTGCTAAAGAGTGGCATTTGTTCATACAATGACTTTTATTAACAAGTGACTTTAACTGAAGATGGTTCATTCATTTAGAAAATATGAACTAAGAAAACATAAAACAGACAAATTGATATTTCACAGCACAGCTGGATTTTTGCTGACTTATTGATTGTTATAATGAGGAGGTTGTAATATTGAGGGTAAGTGAAAGATCTCCTGTACAGCAGTATCTATGTTCTTGTTGTTAATTTACAGTGCAAACTCTACAAAGCAACACACTTTGGGAGTAACAAAATTATGTTGTTGTTGAGAGGTCATTGCTCTAGAGAGGTTAAAAATTGTGCAGTGGTAAAAAATCCATGCTTTTGTTGAAGGGTGACTGTTGCTCAAGAGAAGGCCGCTCTGGAGAGGTTGTACTGTATTACCATATGGGTCATCACATTGTGTTTTCAATATCTTCACATAATGCTCAACATCTTGAAGGTAGGCATTTTTCTCATCTTCAGATGGAACACAAATTTGTTTCATAGTTGTTCTCCTAGGTGGCCTGTCGTAAATCTGAACTGAAATATAATCATTATCATCAAATTAACCATTTTCTAGACAGTAAGTTATAATAATTATGGTGATTTATTGATACGACTAGATTCAGGTAGTCCTGTTCATTATTACTTGACAAACAGTATTGTAGGTAAGTTGAACATTTGTCTGTTCTATTTTTTTCTATATATACATGCCACTATTCATTACATGGTTTTAATTAAAGACCATACCATTTTATACCAGTTCACCATAGCAAAAATACATGACCCTCCTCCCTGGTCGAGTGGTTAAGGTTGCTGACTTCAAATCACTGTAACCTCTCACTGATAGAGGGTTGTGGCTTCAAGCCCAGCATCCAACTAAGTCTCTTAATGTAAGAAAGTATGCAGTTGCTTACAGAGGATGGTAGTCAAGTACTGGTTCGATGGTTAGGTGAACTGTCTGCCTCATATGACTCTGACTGTTGAAAAGGGGCATAAAACTCTATCAAAATACTCACCACAAGCATTACACAGCATTATTTCCCTTCCAGTATTTTTATCAATGCGGACTTTAGGAAGTGGTGTATGACTCGATCTTCCTGTTTTCTTTGATGATTTGATCTGCATATTTACTACATAAGGAGACTTGCACAGATGACAAGAAAATGGCTCACCTACAATCAAAATTAAAGAGCATAGAATTAAAGTACCCATCTTGTAACCTTACTGATAAAAAAAATCAACATTCTTATTTATACATTTCATAAAATTCTGATAAATTCATTTTAATGTATGTATAAATTATACTAATTTTATTGTTGTTTCTGTTAACAACATTTCTAGGTAATGGGTCTGTAATGAAATGAAATACTTGTATATGGCCAGTTTGTTGTTGAGATGATGTATTATGATGCAGTTTGGTTTAACAATGTACTGGTGTACTACATATTTTACAGCCATAAAAAAGTTCTATCCAGATTGAACAACACTTTTTAGCTAATACATATGTACAGACTTCAAAAAAAAAACTTCATCAAGCACTGGACATTCGGTCAAGTGGAAATGCAAAATGAACATTTTGTGGATCAAATTAAAAAAAAAACAGATAGGCCTTCTTTCACACAATATTTCACACATATTTTTTTAAGAGTGATTGAAAAATTTCATTTTTTTGTAAAATTCTCACTCAAAGATCAGCTGGAATGTTGGACCACTGTGCTTTTTAATTTTACTGGACTGATGCTCTTTTAGATGCACTTGGTCCTTGGTCAGGGGCTAACTTTGAAGACTGTAATAATCAATGCACAGGACTCAGGAGAAAATATTCAGAAAAAATATAAAGTTATTTTAATGATGGAAATAAGATGTTTACTTCCTACTTACCATTAGGTAGAATATCATAAAGCCTGTTGGCTCTAGATTTACACTTTGACTTTTTAGTGACTGACTCATCTTTCTTTCCATCGGGAGAATATGATTCCTTTCTCTTTCTTTTTCGTTCACTTCTTCTTTCTCTCCTTTCTGAAGATTCCATTGTCTGCAAAAATGTCAATGTATGTATCAAAAAGAGTTGTCAGTAGGACAGCACGCTCGACTATTCTCAATGCTTGATAATGAAAGAAGAAAATGTTTAATGAAACCTTTAAGTTCGCAAATGAGAATACCTACAGTTATGATTCTGGAAAATTGTCAAGACTATAGATGGGAATAAGGGCTCGATTTTCAGAATGCAAAAGAATTGTTTCAATTAAAACTATGATCCCGAAGACTAGTATTAAGTTTCAAGTGAATACATTCAGTAGTTTTAAAGATTGATGGTGCACACAAAACTTTAACCAGGAATTTTCTAATTTCACAAAGGTAGCGGTTAATGCAAGAGAAATAGCAGTACCATCAGCAAAGAGTCAAACTTTTGAAGATTTGGTATAGTTTGGTAGATCATTTACGTGAATGAGAAATAAGACCGAACCCTAAGGTACACCGGATGAGACTGGTATAGAGCTGGAGCTGCAGCCTTGACAACTACGGACTGTGACTAGATAGACTTTTATCCATTTCAGTGTATGACCACAATGTTGTGCCATAATAATTAAGCAATCCTACGTAAAGCTAAATAGCACTGACACTTAAAATTATTAAAACTAGAAAAAACTGCATATCATTTCTGACAACTTGCCAACAAGTACATGTACATGTATGCTTCAAAGTTGCAGAATCAAAATCTCAACTTTGTGCAGATTGTGCACAACTTCTTAGGTCAACAATTAACTATAATGTCCACATATAATTCCTAACTGATTTAAAT
Organism: Lutraria lutraria; assembly: GCA_964023205.1. Taxonomy (NCBI): domain Eukaryota; kingdom Metazoa; phylum Mollusca; class Bivalvia; order Venerida; family Mactridae; genus Lutraria; species Lutraria lutraria. Next base: position 15,317,394 of record OZ026840.1, read on the forward strand.
CTATGCAATTCAGAATGAATGTATACATAGAAAAATGAATGCTTTATGCATGCATGTCATGAATGTAACGTGATGTTCTCAAAATGTTAGCAAATTTACAGAAACCTTTATTCTCCCTACCTCGTTCTGAACATCCGGGCATTTGAATGAAGGGGAGTAACTCTCATAATACTGGATGTGGTTAAATTCCATCGTGATTATTACGGACCGAACTGGTGCCCGTGCATACTACATATAGCCTAATATATATTTGAGACAATTTACCTTTTGCAGCCAAAATTAGAACAACTTCACTATAAAACAGACGAGTAACAGGAGTTTTAAGTTAAAAAAAAACTTCTAGATTCTACACATTTTAAAACAATCAACATAATATTTTTAGGGATTTTGAGATTTTTTTTTCGATTGTGATAAATTTCCATTTTTATTCTATCTTTTCGTCTTCATCAGAAGCACGTGGAGGTAATAGCTATTTGTACACAATTTAAAACACAGAGTAAATGCACAGTAATATACGCTAAAACAAGGATTCTATATTACATAACTCAGCATCTATAGCTATAACTGTAAACGTATAGTATATATATATTGCCAGTTTTATTAGGTAAATACTATTATTAAATATAAACACAACTATACCTGCTTTTATGTATTCTTTCCATATCTCTATGTTACCAAATTTGACTCGTAAATTAAATACAATATATCCAAGAAAGGCTGTTTAGAGAAAACAAGTTGGATTCTAGAGTTTTTTGAAAAGTTCTTCAGATATGGACGGATTTTCCGAATCCCATTTTGATATGTCCGCTTTATAATCAGTAAATCTTATATCAGTCAGCTTTCTTGATTTTGTGTTATTTTTTCTAAACTGTAAGATCAAGCCACAGGTGCTTGACACAAAAATCATTTTTACCTATTTTGGCCGCATTATACACACGGACAAAATAGGTAAAAAAATGATTTTGTGTCAAGCACTCGTGGATGAAACTTAAGAGTGGCATTTCCCATACAACACTTTTGTAGATATATATTATTTTTCTGTATATGACAACATTATATAATCCATCTATATTATGTGTGATAATTAAACTTTCCTATAATCATTCGCGTTGTTTAATTATGATAGTCTATTCCAGGAAACATGTTATGATACCAATGAGTGTTATTATACCAATGTAGGCAATCTATATTTGGTTCCCAAAGGACAAATATACTAGAATACAGTGCAATCTCTCCATAGCAACACCCTTTGGGGGCAGCAACGACTTCCCTTCGACAACAGCTTGATTTTTTCCACTGCACGATTAAATTATTGATTTAACCTCTCTGTAGCAACAACCTCTCAACAACAACATAATTGCGCTACTCCCAAATGCTGTTGCTTTGAAGAGGTTGCACTGTATAGAATGAAAATGAATGGTATTTACATTGCGGGTCTTGTTTAAATATACTGTTGACAAGATTATTTCTAAAATTGAAATGTTTTACTTTTGTCAATTTAGAATGGGATACTTTTTATCAGTTACCTGTTTCTGCAAGCGATGTAAAGAATTGAGTAAGGGGTGAATCGGTGATCTATATATAGAGGGTTCAGAAATCGGTTCCGTAATGACAGTGAAACTTTCTAATCAGCCCCTCCTCACTTTCGAAAATCACAGGAAATGGGTAACGCATGCGTCGGTATTTTACACCGGGCACAATTTAATGAACCAAGAGAAATGTTCAGAATTGAAGTGGAATATAAATTTATACTCGGTTCTCGTGTACTTTCTCGCCCCTCTCTATGCGACCGTCTGGTGTGACCAAATTAAGCTGTCGCATGGACCGTTAAACAAATGATAAACATGGAGAACTTAATTAGCACACACCACAACATTCAATGCAATGTAAATATATACATGTATCCATTCGGCTTGACAGGCTATTACACTGAAAAAAAAGTACATTTGTATAATAATTGCTTATAATTGCAGGCTTCCCGTTTTAAGTGCTTGTCTTCCTGGATCACATGATATTATGTATTATCTTAAAGATAAACTATCACTATTTGTATTAAGATTGTAAACACATCTTTTGAATGATTAAATGCTTTAAAGATACCAGTAAGTTCGGCTGAAAATATACACAGGCAAAATATACAGAATACATTAAAATCAAAGTACTGTAAGTACTCAAGGAAACTGAACTTATATAGACTTACATTGCAGTAACCATGGAACGAGAACTCATTTAACAATTGCATACATGGCAGATGTCAAAAACATATACATTTAGTACATGTGCCCAGATCAAAACTTATGCGCACCAGGCGAATGGCGGCTTTTGAAAGCTAAACTATCGTTCATGAAGTTTCAAAAACACTACTTCAATCAATGATTTTCCCCTGTGATTTCCTAGACACACGATACTTGCCTCGGAAGCTGAGATAGGGACATGTAGAACTAAAAATAGATTTCTTTATAGAACAGAACAGAAACTTTATTAAGACTTGAGCATGACAGCTCATCGTCATAACATATACATATATATACATACAATTATGCAAACATGCTTTTACAATAAATGTAAGAACTTAATAAATAGTAATTCAGTACAAGTATAATGGGAAAAATGTGAGATCGTATTTATCAAATTAAAACTAAGTAGAGTCAGTTATAAATATACAGTAAAGTAAAGTGAGAATGTTGTTATCATAATATTATAAGTGAATCATACATACATCTTAAGTACATCATATATTTTGTTCATTTCTTAATTTAAAAGATTTAATGCAAAAAATACATAATTTATTAAGGATATTTTTATTTGTTTCATTTAATAATAATAACAATTTGTGCATATTCGGTTTAGTTCGATAGAATCTGGGAATAAAACTATTTCTAAGTTGACTGTATAAAGGGCAAATAAAAACAAAATGAAAAATATCTTCTACATCTAATAAAGTGCAATAATTACACAGTCTTTCATTCCTAGGAATATTCAAATGTCGACCAGTTTCACTTAATAATTGATGAGAAGAGAGTCTTATTTTTGACATTACGTTTCTATATTTCTTATTTTGCAGTATTCTAAGATATTGTGCTCTTTGGAATGACAAGTTGAGTTCCTTGTAAATCATCATTTGCGGTGACACATTCGCGCTTATACGCCACTTATTTACATATAGATCTTTTATTCGTAATTTAAATATATTGACGAATTCTTTAATATTTATTGATTCCGGGTAATACCACACTTCTGAAAATCCAGTTTGATTAAGTAGCTCACGGACTTTATATACCCATGTGGTGTCCAGTGAATCGTTTCCTAAATTTTCAATTTGATTTCTAATAACAGTGTTGATTACACAATTTGAACTTTTATCTTGGAATATCTTTAAAAAATATTTGATAATGCGTATTTGTCTACATATAATCATCGGATATCTACCAACTTCCGCGTAAATAGCGAGTGAATTTGTCGTTGGTTTTACGTTAAGGACCCATTTAATGAACTTCCGGTGTACCCTCTCAATATTTTCGGCTTGGTAAAATCCCCAAATTTCGCATGAATAATTTAAAATTGAAGCGACGTAAGAATCAAATAGATTAAACATAATGTCAACTGGTACGTCCAGTTTATTGGTAATACCAAACAGTCCGTGCATTGCGCGTAAAGCTTTGGCTGACAAAGTCTGTGTTGCCTGTAAAAATGATCCACCATTTGACAGAACGATGCCAAGGTAGTTGAAGCTTTTTACAATATCTATATCTTTATTGTTGTACGTCCATCGATAATTCATTTTAATTCGGCCCCCTTTTTGAAATATTAAAATTTTAGTTTTATCAATGTTTACGGTCAAATTCCATTTACAGCAATATTCATATAAACTGTCTAAAGATAACTGTAACCCCGCTTCTGTTTCTGAGAATATAATAGCATCATCTGCGAATAATAAAAGGTAGATTGATAGTTGTTCTATGTTAATACCAGCATATATATTTTCATGGAGGTGATTTTCAATATCATTTATAAATAGTGAAAACAATAACGGTGACGTTATTTCACCTTGAAATAAACCTAGGTCCGATTTAAAAAAATCTGAAACTGAATTCAAATGTTTAACACATAACTTTACATCTTCATACATAGAGCGAATGACAGAGAATAATTTACCATCTACTCCTAATTTTAAAAGTTTATACCATAAGTTCATTCTATTAGTTGTGTCATAAGCTTTTTGATAATCAACGAAGCAACAGAACTATTTTTTCCTGTTAGAAAATTGTCTTTCTATAAGTGAATTTAAAATGAAAATCGCATCGACTGTGCTATAATTTTTTTTAAAACCGAATTGTGCGTCGGTTAGTACATCATTTTCTGTCGCCCACTGTTGAAGCCTATCGTTAATAATGCTTGTAAATACCTTCGCAAAACAGCTTACCAGAGTTATGCCTCTGTAATTATTCGGGTTTGTTGGATCGCCTTTCTTAAAAATTGGTATAATCACCCCTGAGGACCAGCTTTTCGGAAATACTTTTGAATTAAGGATATAATTAAATAGAAGCTCTAATGCATGTCCAGTAATGTTAACTGTTTCTTTGAAATACTCATAGATTATGTTATCTAACGCTGATGACTTATTTATACCAAGCTTTTTTATTGCTTTTATTATTTCGTTTACCGTTATAGGTCAATCTAATTCCGGGTATGTTACGTTTTGCTGATTATTGTCGAAATTATTCACATGTTCATTTGCCTCTATGTTACCTATTACGTCATCATTCCCCGTCAATAATCTAAAATGTTCATAAAATTCATTGTTTGAAATCGTCTCGCCCGAGGGGTTAGATGATCTTTTCTTAAATATTCCCCAGAATTCTTTCGGCGATTTGTGACGCATATTATTCATAATAAACACTTCGAAGTTTGCAAAAATGAATTTTGTTCGTTTTAATACTTCTTCTCAGGAATGAAGTTAACGACAATAATAATTATTTACATGTTTGAATATCATGAAATAATATGAAAGGTTTCTCTAGCTTTAAAAATCAAGATAATCAAAGCACTTGACGCACTCATGGAAGCTAAACTAAATTAAAAACGCACTGCATCATGGAACGGGAACCAGTTTAACATTTGTATGTCATGTGTAGAAAACGCAGTACTTTGGTCCGCATCGAAATTCATGCGCATCAAGCGAGTGACGACTAAAGAAATTTGAACTACCTTTCAGCTTCCAAAACCCGATCTATACTAAATATTAAACTGCCACCTTAACAATAATCTTTAAAAGTAACGTTAGATACAAGAATTTATTCTACATTTTTTTAAAACTTGAGTTGTTGCCCTTTTTGAAAATAGAGAAAAAAATCTTCATTGAAACGAATGTTCTTTTGAAAATGGGTTACTCTCATAGACTTCAATGCAGATTTAAAGAGAATAGAACTTAAGGGAATGTTGTTTTAAAGCGCATGGTAAATCATTTTCTATCATGGGAACCTATAAAAATCATAAGCATTTACGAAGTCTGGCCACCTAGTTTTTGTTAATAATTTTAGGAGTTTGGGGATCCGAAAAGAATTGAAACAAACAACAGAACCATCAAAGGACAACATTTTCTTTCATTTATGAACACAACTAACAAAGATGAGTATTGTTAAATCAAGATGAAAGTCTTCAGTAGATTTATATTGTTTAAACAGTCGAGCGAACAACTAGCAAACTAAAAAAACATGGACTTGATTATGCTATTGTTAAATTGCGGTACTTAGCCAGAGTTGATATGAAAAGGTCCGGAAAGATGATACTATACTTGGTCCAAAGTTCGATAGATCAATTTAAACAATAAGCAGTGGGCACGCCGAACCGGATTGATTTCTCCAAAGAAAACATTTTCTATGGATTCAGCCCCTAATTATGTTATATTTACTATCCTAATCCGGTTCGCGTTAAATCTACGACCATTACGAAAAACTTTCACAACGGGTCCATAGGGTATACAAAAATAAGATGAGCCCCTTAACTAAAAATCTCTATCCAACTTATTGGTTTGTAGAAAAACCGGTGGGTTAAGTTTGAACAAAAATGAAACTACTCTAAATCTCGCAAAGTCACGCGACAGATTGACAAAATCTCGCAAAGTCACGTTTGCTTATTGCTCATTTCCTATTGAACACATATTAAAGTAAATTATATCTTCCAATAGAGCAAGACATTTCCTACAAAATGATACCAAGTTAATAAAAATCGGAGCACAAAAAAAAAGTTTTATGCAAAATACAAAGGCCCCTGCATGAACCTTAATTATATCGTACATTTTGTCATTTTTCTGCTATACTGGTTGGATTTAAGTAATAATTTCAAAGAAATTTCTTAACAAATCATATTGAAAATATTTTCTTGCATCAGAAAAATGAGTACTTAATGACATGGTTGAAAATTCATTAATGAGATTTGCACAAATTTTAAGTAGTTTGCAAAATTCAAAGATCTGCTGCGTGCAAAAATATCATTTTCTACAGGCGCTTACAGGAGTTTCTTATCTATGTATTGAAATCCTTGCAAGATACATGTATGATATTAGTTTTTAGCATGAAGATTGATCTCCAGTTATATGACCTAAAACTAGGGTCTGTTTAAACTGGTTCCCGTTGACTTGTGTGTACAAAGCCTTTGGTACACTGCATCATGGAACGGGAACCAGTTTAGGGTCTGTTATTCTAAACCAGTTTAAAGATTCTTATACTCGGACCGGTTGTCAAATGTTCATCTATTTTTGGAAAGTGAACGATAGTTCATCTTGCCCACAGCCGTCACTCGCCGGCGCGCATCAATTTTGATGCGGTTCAAAGTATTACGTTTATCTACATCCGCCATGCAATTGTCAAACTGGTTTCCGTTCCGTGTTGCAGTGCAAGTCTACGTAAGTTAATTTTCCACGAGTACTTTCAGTACTTTGATTTATTTATAATGAAACCACCTCGATGTTAAGGCATTTCGTTGGGCTCAAAAAGAGTATCGTTCATATCGGGGTTTCACTAAAGAGTTGGTAGTTTTTTTGCCATCTCCTCATAGATGAAAAGTATATAATACAATAAATCATGTCATCAAATCGTACTTAGTTACACTGTATTATATCCATTTAAAGACATGTGCTATATAGTTTCCAGTCAAAGTTTTTTCACGAAAATGAAAACTCTTTCATGAATTTCCCAAAAAAATCATATTCAAGGGCAGATAACTCAAAAACGAGTTCGTCAACCCTCAATTTTCTTTCGCTTAAACTGTTCCCGTTATCATATGCTATGAGTTTAAAAATTAATTCATGAAAGAGTTTTCATTTTCCCTATATATGTCTATGTGAAAAAAATTGGAACTGTAACAATCGTCTTCAAAACAAAACTAAACCTCCACACAGTATACAACAAAAAAACAAGAAACATGTATAAGTATTGTTGGGTACAAAATTATTGAGTATTTAATACGGTCAAGGCTTTTGCTTTATTGTTTCAATTAATAACAATTGTTTGCTTAAAATAAACAATTCACAATACAGTTAAGAGTTAAGAAGCCGGGGTCAGGATTAGATATTACGGGAGAATAGGTACTTTATAAACATATTTGTAATTTCCAAGAAAAACGATGACTGCATAGAAAATACAATAGTTATAGTAATTAAAACACTTATGTACTCAATTGTATCGACAGAGTGATAATACTTACACCACTTAGCACACTGGACTGTTGATATCCTCAGAGATCATTTCACTTTATTTTTTTTCTTTGTTTGCAAACCTTATATAAGTGTACATTACGTCCGTCGTCACCAGTTGGATTATATTTCACTGTAGTCAAAGCGACGGTTGGTACGCTGTGGTCTTTTTTTCCGTAAAATGTTACCAGACCTGAGTTCTATGTCGTGTTGTTAACTTCGCATTTAATATAAAGATGGTATATTGAATGTATGTTACTAGAACGATTAGAAAACACACAGTCGGGTATTGTACAGGATTATTAAAGAAGCTGTAAGTTTATTTCTTTATCTAACATGTCTTTATTTGTTTATTGATATTCTGGAGCTTCATGGTTACGTGTTGATTAATATTTATGTAGCCTATGTATACGAACGTATATTGTGCAAGTGTACGTATCCGTTGTATACATGCATGTGATTGTACGCATAATTTATGTTAGAATGCAGTTTTTAACATTTTGTTCATGATATCTATGTGCGTAAATATAATTTTCGATCATCCATGACATGTCGTTCATTTTTGCTCAGCCATCTATTTAATTTAACAGACTTTGGATAAAGCTACTTTCGGTTTGAACATTCAAATTCTACATGAACTTACCAGACGCCACATTCAAAGTTAATTTAATTTCTGTTGTTTTGAACATTGTTAAACAACTGCAAATCTAAACCGGTGTTAAGAGCTGTAATTACCTGATTACGCGCACCTGCTTTGAGAACGCATCGTGCAATAGAACACTATGATCATCAACATTACAAATATGTTTGTGGTGAACACATCGTACAATTGATTGCTTGATAAAATTTAACTGACGATTACTTCAGGACTAAATATGCAAATAAATATATTCTATTCTATTACGTATATCGCTTCTCGATCATAAGAGAAAGATAGCATCGACCACGAGGTTTAGACGCTAGGAGCCGATTCATTGACATAAGTATGAATAGTTGGTTTAATTAACTGTAACCCAGAGATTCGGGGTTGAGTCTTGGTCCAGGCAGGTTATACCGTTCCACGAAAATTTTACATCAGTGTCGATATTCGTCCACATGTAGAGACGTTACCACAGTTCCTTGTAGAAGGGTAAATTAGTACTGGTTAGAATACAGGCCAGGAAAATATGCGGTGACACGACCGCCCTATATAACTGAAAAATTGTCGAAAAACAGCGTTAGATAATAGATAAACATCTTGCTACCCATTGCTTGTAAATACAAATAGCTTTATATTCTATTAATTGATGGGGGGGGGGGGGGGGGGGAGTAAAAGAAAAGTGTTTGAAATGTATGTTTTGTTTGTGTATTTGAGGAGTTTTACGCCCTTTTTCAACAGTCAGAGTCACAGGAAGTGGTCAGTTCACCTAAGAGAACCAGTGCCAGACTCCCGTCCTCAATAAGCACCTACCTACGTTCTCATATAAAGAATCATGGTCGGTAGCTGGGCTCGAACCCATGACCCTCTATCAGTGAGAGATTTGAAATGTTTGAAATATGTTTATTATTATCTAAGCTAAAATATTTATGAAACGGGTCCCGTATTCAAGTACACTAGTAATTCTTTTAGAAATCTGGAAATGCTTAACATCCGAAAATAAGAGAAGCAATTTAAGGCAAAAATGGCTAAAAGATTAGATTCGACATAAATTATGAATCGCTTGAATAGGAGTGGCACAAAAGAATGTGAAAGTTCGTATCACGCGGAAGTTAATGCCAGTCAATATACTGCCAAACTTTAATAATCAGTCACCAATTTTGAATGTTTTGTGATTTGGACTATCAACAACTTTATTAGTCATCCTGTGCCGATGAACCGTCAATTTTCCTTTTATTATAATATCGTAAACTGCACATTCTAAACATTACAATGACATTTTATACTTTAATGAAAAAGTTACCAAATATAAAAATTGATTGTCCTAAATATCGTTATGTGAAATATTTTTAAATCTAGACGGCCGATTATAGAAGATGAGCAGTGTATAAAGTAAGACACGGTTATGGTAAATTGGAAAATATGAATGAATAGAATTTATTTGAATAGAATTTATTTGCATAGAATTTAATTGCATACATTAATATAACGATCACTCGGGTGCAGTTAAATATGGACGTTATAAAGAAATTCCCAGGACTTTACTATAACTGAGTTCTATCGTACTATGAAAACTTATATATAAATACTCATCTTGTTATTAAAGGTACTAGAACCTAGGTCTTTTATATTCTTTCTAAATCTTGAAATTTAATGTTTCATTTTGGTAGTAATGTTATAAAAAGTAAAGTAAAACGTCTCTGGTGAGAATATTGGTTTTATTACTAATACACATAAAAATAAATAACAAAAAATAAATAAAAAATATTTAGGTACTTAAGAAACGGAGCAAGTCGCGCAATGGAACATTGCTATATCGAGTCGTGAATTAAAATTTGCTATATTTTCAAACTCATATCATATGAATAAGCAATCGTAACTACTCGGGTGTTTCCGTAAGTGAGAAATACGCACTTTCGTTAGACAAACGCCGAGGAGTTCCGATTGATCGATTTATATTCATGGCTTTTTGTGATTTTTTAAAGTTCAATACAATACTGATTTCAGAACCATTATGACAATGTGTAAAACACGTCTTTATCTATGTTTAACAAACCCATTTTTTATAGTATTAATTAATTGATATAATGCAGTTTTCGGACATAGTTGATGTTTTGTTGGTGATTTTATTTCATTTCGAGCTTTATTTCAGAAGTTAATAAGTTAGAAAAAAGTTCACCGATCCTATATTTTATGGGATATTATCAAATTTTGAAACATGGTACATTATTTGGCCTAACGTATTGTTATAGAAGATTTTCCAAATTGAGAGTCAGGATTGCTTAAGTCGAATTTAATAACCAAGTTTCGGAAACGATAAAATCTGTCTCTTTTTTATTGGCTGATAACATTGAGTCAAATTATCATTTTTAGGATGTTGGCATATTATGTTGCCTTGAAGGTATTGCAAGTATGAAAGTCAGCAGCATCCGTCTCTTGTGGACAATTTGTGTTTGTATTGTTAATTGCCAAGGGTTCATATTTAAAGGTAAATTACTACATTTTCTCTATCAAAAAAGTACCTACTGTGTAACCTCTTCAAAGCAACACCCGAAGGGAATGGCAAAATTATGTTCTTGTTGACAAGTTGTTGCTTTTATGATCAAATCATGCATTGGGAAAAATCATGCGGTTGTTGCAGTAAGATTGTTTCTCCAGAGAGAACAGCTTTGGAGTGGTTGCATGTGTGAGAAAAATCATTTGTACCTGATATGTATATACGGTCTTGTCCGGCGCCAGAATTGGTGTCTGCCATAAACCGTATCTACGGATATTTGTCACCGCAACCTTTTTAAAAAATCTTCTTCCAATGGTGGGAGACACAAGTTCTCCTTGTCAAATTGATTGATTACGATATGTCTAAGGCTAGCTTATTTTCCATATGGAGTATTAGACAGTCACTCGCGGGGAACAAGGTTAGTGCTGGTAGAGAACCCAGGAAGAATTTAGTAGGTTGACGTACACAACTTCATTATTATGTACAGGATCTGCAATGTGTATTGACCGGATAACTGATTACAGAGACCAGCTATATGTTACTTAATCACTTATCGGGGTGTTGTATGTTGGAGAACAGGGTCATAATAAATTACTGAGGACTTGAATTATAAGTTGGTATTTCGCTATGATTATCCACTGTATTAAAATACAGAGGTCAGGTGAAAGTAGTTCATGCACGTATCGAAATTTTGACCGTTTAGGGGGGGCGGGGGGGGTGGGCGGCGGGCTGACACAAGAGAACTCGACGTTTTGATATCTAAATCCCCTCCCTAGATCCTGATTGGCGTATCAAATGCCCCAGAGTTCGGGGTATACTTTATGTCGGAAATGGGCTTCTGTCTACTGTCCTATACATGCCTGCCGCGACTCCCCCCCGCCCCCCGGGCGGGCAAATATTGACAGGACTGGTGGACTACTTTACTACATGCGATTCTTCGCCCTATTCGAGAATACCATAACCGAGTTCCACATTATTCTATTTGCAGACAAAAGAACATTGTCTGGAAGTATTGTCCCGAAAGCACCTCTTGTCTGTAACGGCGATGACGTCACATTTAGATGTCAACTTTTCGACAAACTATTGCCTGACAGTGATATCCATTTTGCTTTCAAGAATCCACCAGATGCTTTTATCATTGTGAAAGAGACTGAAGTCATTAGAGAAAATGAAACATCTGTCAATTTTACATTACGTGTTCCCCAAAAGATATTAAATTTTATGCAAGTGAAATGTTACTATGGACAACGCGATGACGTAAACAAGGAAACGTCAAGAATTAAAGACCCCGTTTTATTTCCTATATATAGTGAGTTTTGTTTAATTTAAATAGGATATTTTCAGATAGTTTAACGCTCGTGTTGAATGTCTCTTTAATTAGAAAAAAGCAGCACTGTTTTTTTCAGTCTGTTTAATGAACTTGCAAGTATACTTGTTGTTTGTGTTCCCCCGACTTATAAGATGTAAAATAAGTTACACGTGTGTTTATCGTGATTCTTTAAAATGTCGACAACTTTGCATGATTTATTTAAAAGCCTGTGCAATGTGAGTTTGAATGCACCTGATAAATTGTTAGTGTATGTTTATCCTAACGTAAGACGATAATTAGATAGGTAAAACTCGTGTTTTAGTGACTAGTTTGCAATGTAGGGCCAGGTACCGTTCAAAACGAACTACGGATCAGAAGTTCCGGTGACTAATTGTTCGGAATATGACATTAAGTGCTCTGTCTGGTTATCATTAGCCACCCATCTTTACATCACTGATGCTTATAAAATTGTCCGCACAGGTTCCGCATATGTGAAGTTCTGTCCAGGGTAGAATTCGAACTCACAGGGACGAACAGTTAGTGAGTACTAGTCAGCAACCATGACCATTCCACCTGCTAAGTCACCTCCGAATAAAGGCCACCCTGTGTGTGAAGGGCATTCATTGAAAAACTGTAATTGATCATTTAGAATAAAATTACCTCCGAATAAAGGTCACCTTGTGTGTGAAGTGCATTCATTGAAAAACGGTAATTGATCATTTAGAATAAAATTACCTCCGAATAGAGGCCACCATTAGTGATTCCTATCAGTGACGTTTGTTCATAGGTTTGATTGTATTTGAAATATCCTGTTTTCCGTTTACTTTACAAAGCGAGACCGATGCAAGTTCAAAACTTTCACTGTATTGTTGAGAATTACGAAAAGATGATCTGTTCCTGGAAACATGGTACTGAATACAGCCTGGGCATCAAACCTAATGTTACCTTTGAGTGGTGAGTAAATGTATGGTAAAATCTGGCTTAGATAACACTTCTATATTAAGGCCATCTCATTCTTTAAACAGTTTAGTTTCTGGCTGGACATCAATATTTTGTCTTTAGTCCAACTTACTATACAGACCGTCTTATTGTTACGCGACCGTTTATGTTTAGTGTTAGTAATGGAGAATTACTGTATCAAGTAGATACAGGAAAATTGCCTCCTATCAGAAGTTATGAGATTGGGCTTATAAATACAGCAAGAATGTTATACCAGAGAAGGTTTCTTAAATTCTTCACATGCAAGCTTTCCATTGAAAGGGTTATATAACAATTTACAAAACAAGTATATAAAAACCAGCAGTGGTAATTCGTATTCTGTAATGACTGGGATGACATCTTGGAGTATGGTTGACAATCTTCGCCTCTACATACCTGTAACAAGTAACACGTGTATATAAAAAGTCAAGCGGGAATGATGTCCTGTTTGTATTTATTATCTTTCAGGAGAAAGTCTGGAACTTCCGACTGGCACAAATGTCCAGAATTGAAAAACAACGGAACTCTATGTATTTGGCCAGGTATAAACATTATTACCAATGGTGATGTATTGCAGAGCACGCTGGATATACGTGTAATACAGGAGCAGATGTGTGGCGCCAGCGTGACTTCAAACTTTACCATCAAGCCAAAGCTACTTGGTAAGTCACAGCCAAATATAATGATTAATTTGTCCTACGTTCAAGATGATACTACTCTTATACAATGTATATGTATATCTGTTTATAAAATCAACTTGACTAGCTGACTTTACTGATTCCTAGGTTCTGATTGCCAATATTTTAGGTTTGAAATCAAATGTTCTGCGTTTCCACCAAACCAATCGTTCCTATACCCTTTTCTGTCAGCCGAAGCCACTTTCGGTCTTTTTTCTTGTCGTTTATTTCATTTTCATATCACGGAACTATATCTACGAACTTATAAAAATGTATTTGATAAGAAAGTTTAACCGACCTTTTGGGGGGAGGGGGTGATGGAAACTTGGTATTTATTGTTTTGCCTTGACTGTCCTACCATTATGTAATCTCATCTAGAGTTTGACGGCGAGTCCAGGGACATACTAGTACCTACATATACGCACCGTACGCATGTGCATACACTTGCTGCCTGCAATGACATATGTTTATGTCTAAAATAGTATAAAAAGAAACAAAACAGGGAAAACTCTTCGAATGGTGGAAAGAACAAAGAGATGAAGATAATGAATCTTTAGACATACAAATATAGACATGTGACTACTACTTCGTGCATCGTAGAATGCTCCCGGGTTACATTATTGTGCACTAAATTTGACGAAAGGAACGCCCCTTGACAAATCAAGTTGCTCTGGTCCATTACATAGTACTTTCATTCAACTCCAGGCTTAGAAATGCATTGGTTAAATGTTAGTATAGCGGATATGTAGAACAAATTTCCTAACCTACACATTTCAGTGAAGCCACATCCGATCACTAATCTTAGAAGTCACGTGATTAACAGTACCTGTATTCGGCTACAATGGAACAAATATGTTAAACTGATACCAGAAGTCAAACATGTGTATAGAATCCAGAGAGACAATATTTGGAATTCAGAAAAGGAAAACTATGTAATATTTTTTGCAGTATTATTTTTACAATCACATGTAAAGTGCAACCTCTCCAAAGCAACACTCTTTAGGATTAGCAAAAGTATGTTGTTGTTGAAAGGTTGTTGCTCTAGAGAGGTTAAGTTAATAGTTAAATCGTGAAGTCCATGGAAAAAAGCATGCTGTTTTTGAAGGGAGGTTGGTGCTCAAGAGAGGGCCGTTCTAGAGAGGTTGAACTAAAATATTTTGATACTCAAATGTTAATGTGTTCACTGGAACTATTAACAGATAGGAACACAAGCACGTGCGTACTTTGCATTGTCTCGTGCGGACAATGATGTCTGGTGGCAAACTGCATAAACATCGCCGGAAATGTATTTAGGATTTTGTATAGGGTTTGCGCTCGTTTCCGACAATATTTCAAGTATACATCGGCGAGCATTTAGCACAACTTGATTCACCATCCCCTTTTTTGTAGTGAATTCATAGGTGCTCAAATAATCATATGAATTTGGTGAGATCCACGTATTGCTTAATTCAGAGCTATATATGTAATAAGGATATGTCAGAGAGTGGGGCAAATACTTCTTGTATCTGATTCTTCACTTTAACCGAATTCAGTTTAACCAGTTTTGATGTATATTTTATGACAAGGTTATTATAAGCGATCCACAACCAGCTGATGGTGTGAACAGATTTCAAACAAAAACTTTATGTGACCTTGAAGAAGACACCAAGTATACATTTAGTGTGGAACAAAAACCTGACAAGGAAGGATTCTGGAGCAACAGTGTCACAACAGAAAAGAGAACATTAAAAGATGGTCAGTTATGTTTTATTATAATGTACAGTAGAGTAGGGTTATAGTGAATTCATGGGGAAAATACAACGTAACACCAACGTCTCAATATTTCCATTATATAAAATAGTCAGATGTTTCAGCATATCCGAATTTGCTATTACAATGTTTTATTGTACAATGCATTCGTTGTCACATCAATATACAATGTAGTTGAACTAAATTTACAATTTCTGTAAACTGTCCGATATTCACGCGTATAAGAATGTAAATATAACAACTGATTGGTAGTCACCTATACACAGTTTTCTCTTTCTTATTTAATCTTTAGCAACACGAACTAACATCCCAATCAACTTTACTGTGTCCGTCTCAATGAAACTTGAAATAACGTACATGTGTTTGCTTTTATCTTATATATAGGCTTTATTGCACATCATTTATTATAAGTTTTAAACTTCATGCCTTTTATGTTTCTATTCCAGTTCCAAGCGTCAGTCCAAAAGTAATGCCTGGAGGTTATTATTGGGACCCTAAAGAATGCTCAGATGGAGGAACAAAGAGAACAGTGTGTGTATCCTGGATGGTGAGGTTATACTTATTAAAGTCTCATAAGCATATAAATTTATCGGTCATTATAGTTTCTATTTGTCTGATAACAGAGGAATCCGGGGCGTTTTCCTCCCGTGCATACTTTATAGCAAGAAAAAATGTTTCCGAAACCATTATCGTTTACTATTTATAGAACAGTTGTGTTTTCCCGCAGTCATACTATGCTCTCGGCATAAAGTGACGTCACACGCTTTATATATTTCCAACATTACAAAATCAAAATTCACAGCGAAAGGTGTTTTATGAAGAAAAGGGACTCGTTTTGTCGATAATCATTATCTTGGGATAATATCAGCGATTTTTCGTTTTATATCAAAGAGCTAATGGGACTTTAAACATTTTGAGATTACTGCTGTCCTACGTGTTTTAAGTGCTATGGTCACCTTTGTGGTATCCCAATAAACAACGGTATTATGACAATCTTTGTGACATAAAACTCCAAAAGTACCACGTGACCTGCAATAACAAGATTCCATTAGCTTTTCTTTATAAAGTCCCTTGTCTTTTACTTAATTTTGTATATTTAAGGCACCATTTCCATTGCTGATTTGTGATTTTGGTTGACTTAGTTACAATGGTAACGAGGAATTTCTTATTTTACAAAAGTTTTTGTTTTATTTCAGAACATCGACGCCATTGATGAGAATGGAAGAATGAGAGGAATTGATGTAACTTTCACACAAACCGGAAGTTACGAACCGGAAGTGCACAAATCATTTTCCGAGGACACGACATATGGATGTACGAGATTGTCGTGTGATTCCGCATACACTGTGTCGGTCAGTGCTCGAAATGAGATCGGAATGTCGCACAAACCGTCGACTATCTATGTGCAAAAATGGCTTAAAGGTACGTGGCGTTCTGTACTCTTTATGAGCATTCTTGTTAGATTCAATGTGTTATCCTGCAATATATGTTCAATCTTTACAACCACCTCCTAGTTCTGACTGGTTTTCAATATACAGTAAATCCCATCAAAGCCGTACCTATTCACACTTGGGAGTCCGGTTTACAAGGATTCCGGTTTTCTGGGAATCCGGTTTTCACGGAGTCCGGTTTTCAGGGGATTCCGGTTTTCAGGGAGTCCGGTTTTCAGGGGGTCCGGTTTCCAGGGGGTTCCGGTTTTCATGGAGTTCGGTTTTCAGGGGATTCCGGTTTTCAGGGGGTCCGGTTTCCAGGGATACCGGTTTTCAGGGAGTCAATACTTCGAATGACTGCCTCTGTTCTGTTAAAGGTTTGCAATGGTTTGGTGTTTCTCATTGTAACATTGTCCTTTTACATCAACAGATGCTCATCAGCCGAGTTTCATAGTGGAAATGGACCGGAGACTTGTACGCAGAGGTCCACCGGAAGTTGTCATTACGTTTGACCCTCCACAGACAGACACCTCGGATATTTATGTGTCTTGGTGTGTTATAGAAATGGGACGATGCATGGTATATGCTTGTTTTTTTTTCAAGGCCTTATTTGCTCTTCTTTAAACCTCCTAAAACATGTACAGTACAAACCCTCCAGTGCGGCCCTCTCTCGAGCAACAACCTCCCTTCTACAGCAGCAAGAGTTTTCTTAACTACTTATATAACCTCTCTAGAGCAACAACCTCTCAACGACAGCATAAGTTTGCTACTCCCAAAGGGTGATGCATTGGAAACTTATGTTGTTGTTGAGAGGCTGTTGCTCTAGAGAGGTTAGATTAATGGTCAAATCGTGCAGTGGGACAAAATCATGCTTTTTTGATTGGAGGTTGTTGCTCAAGAAAGATTCGTTCTGGAATGGTTGCACTTTAGTTCTTAACTGTATACCGAACTTTGACGCACGCAAAATATGATCAATAAAGGACATTACAATCATGACCACAGTAACACTTAACATACAGTATAACACGGTTATAGCGAATTCCTGGCGACCCGTACAAATACAATGAAACCTTCCTACAACGGCCACCAATGGGAAGGACAAAACATGGCTGTTGTAATGAGGAAGCTGTTGAGAGAAAGAAAAAAAGAGTAAAAAGTCGATTTGGGTAGGTAGTATACTGGCCGTAGCAAGGAGTTTGTTGTTGTTCGGTGGTGACCGTTCATGGAGATTGCACTGTACTTCCTCGCATCAATATTTTACTACATGTATGTCTAAAACAATGATATGAAAATAAACAAACGGCATGTTCATAGAAAAAATACGCTTCACAGTGTTTAATACTGTATAACATTGTTGCTTAAGGATTAGAAACTAAGAGTTTGTTTTTCCAGAATGACGGTTTCGTGGATTGGGAAAAAATTGATTCGAACAAAACACAAGTTCCGATCAAACCTAAAACGACTGGGACATATTCCTACTCTGTCAGTATATCCAAGGGAGATGTTAGCTACGGGTCTCATTGGGAACATTGTATTTATACAAAAGGAGTCTGTAAGTATACACCTATTGAATTTAAACTTAAAGGCAATATTTATGCCCCCGTATCGATAGATCGGGGATATATTGTTTTTGGCCTGTCTGTCAGTTTGTCTGTCTGTTTGTGCCAAACGTTAAGCTTGCCTGTAAAATCAAAACGCTTTCACCTACAATCATCAAACTTCCTATGTTGGTACCTCATGACAACCTATAAAGGAAAATGGACAAATCATGACTCTAAGAATTGTACCTTCGAATGGGACTTTGTTTTTTATATGTTCGTATTCACATTATTCAAAGGATAAATTACTGCTGGGTATCCCAATGAACTTGTTCTTTTGTATCCCAATGAACTTGTTCTCTTGTATCCCAATGAACTTGTTCTCTTGTATCCCAATGAACTTGTTCTCTTGTATCCCAATGAACTTGTTCTCTTGTATCCCAATGAACTTGTTCTCTTGTATCCCAATGAACTTGCTCTCTTGTATCCCAATGAACTTGCTTTCTTGTATCCCAATGAACTTGCTCTCTTGTATCCCAATGAACTTGTTCTCTTGTATCCCAATGAACTTTCTCTCTTGTATCCCAATGAACTTGTTCTCTTGTATCCCAATGAACTTATTCTCTTGTATCCCAATGAACTTGCCCTCTTGTATCCCAATGAACTTGCTCTCTTGTATCCCACTAAACTTGTTCTCTTGTATCCCAATGAACTTGCTCTCTTGTATCCCAATGAACTTGCTCTCTTGTATCCCAATGAACTTGTTCTCTTGTATCCCAATGAACTTGTTCTCTTGTATCCCAATGAACTTGCCCTCTTGTATCCCAATGAACTTGCTCTCTTGTATCCCAATGAACTTGTTCTCTTGTATCCCAATGAACTTGCCCTCTTGTATCCCAATGAACTTGCTCTCTTGTATCCCAATGAACTTGTTATCTTGTATCCCAATGAACTTGCTCTCTTGTATCCCAAATGAACTTGCTCTCTTGTATCCCAATGAACTTGCTCTCTTGTATCCCAATGAACTTGCTCTCTTGTATCCCAATGAACTTGCTCTCTTGTATCCCAATGAACTTGCTCTCTTGTATCCCAATGAACTTGTTCTCTTGTATCCCAATGAACTTGTTCTCTTGTATCCCAATGAACTTGCCCTCTTGTATCCCAATGAACTTGCTCTCTTGTATCCCAATGAACTTGTTCTCTTGTATCCCAATGAACTTGCCCTCTTGTATCCCAATGAACTTGCTCCCTTGTATCCCAATGAACTTGTTATCTTGTATCCCAATGAACTTGCTCTCTTGTATCCCAAATGAACTTGCTCTCTTGTATCCCAATGAACTTGCTCTCTTGTATCCCAATGAACTTGCTCTCTTGTATCCCAATGAACTTGCTCTCTTGTATCCCAATGAACTTGTTCTCTTGTATCCCAATGAACTTGCTCTCTTGTATCCCAATGAACTTGCTCTCTTGTATCCCAATGAACTTGCTCTCTTGTTTCCCAATGAACTTGATCTCTTGTATCCCAATGAACTTGCTCTCTTGTATCCCAATGAACTTGCTCTCTTGTATCCCAATGAACTTGTTCTCTTGTATCCCAATGAACTTGCTTTCTTGTACAGAACATTCATCACGACAGTAAAATCTTACTTTGAATCAATTTCAATACTAACTGCAACTGTGGCCGAGTTGTTAGGGTGTCCGTCTTCGGAGCGGGAGATCGAACGTTCGAATCCCAGTTGAGTTTAGGTTAGAACTGATGCGGCCGTCGGTTGGTGAGCCATCATCTAGTTAAATAATGGTTACCGTAGGCCCATATCAGCTAGGTACCCTGCAAAAAGAGAAGGGATTCGGGTGGTACTTTGCAAACAAAAGACAGGTGTCTCATAAGACAACCTGGCTTGTCCCTTCAATAGGGCGACACTATAATAAACAAAACCTTTACTAAGACCCTTTTCGAAACTAATACATGTAGTTATACTCATAATGTTCGCAGCATTGTTTAATAATTCATCACAGAGTTCATAAAATGTACAAGTGAAACATCAATAATTCGACACTAAGACAAAACTGCCACAATTATCAAATATTTCTTTACTATTGTTACATATGTCTTTACATTTTAACAAATAACATTAATTCAATACATGTATTGTTACAGTTTTATTTGATCTCAAATATTGTCTAGTATCGAGGTTACGTTTAAACTTTGAATTAATTTCCTTACTCGTGACTAATTACTTGTTCTAATTGTTTTTTTGCATTATTTCCAGTTTCACACTCGCGTTAAGTTCAGACTAAGTACAATGTATGAATTCATGTTCATGTTCATTTAACAATAAGTACTGTTCATGGCGTAAAATGATATTCTTATTATAATTATATTGTTGGATACTAGACAAAAGACTAGAAAAAGACTAGTTAAGCAAAATGTAAACACATTGTTTATTGTTAACAAATTCAGAACAATGTCAACTTTGATGTACATGTGACCCTATAGTTCATTGACCTATTCAGTGCTTTGATCACGATTATATCTTAATATATATTGTTCTTAGTTATACTTTTATTTCACTAATTGTTTTGCCCCCTTTCGAAGAACTGGGATATACATAGTCGGTCCGTAACCAAACCTTGTCCAGGCAATACAGTAACTAGAGAAATGTTATGCCTAAACTACTCAGACTTGGTTGGGAGGTTGGTCATCACATGTAGATGACGACCCCTATTGATTTTGAGGTCAGTAGGTCAAAAGTCAAGGTCATACCATCCAGTTGGCCTTTAGGTGGCATCCATGTTTTACAAACACTTCTTGTTACTACTTATGCTGTTACTATTGTCACAAAATTATTATGGTTGTGTAACCCTTTTCAATGATTGTAGGGGGTTCGCTATATTAATTAAACACGGTTGAAATGATTTCTTGGAGAATAATTACTTCAGTAAATTAATACTTTACTATATCTACATAAATTTAGAAGGAAAGTGGAAAAATAAATACTTCATAAACATCAAACTCTTCTCAAAATCCGAGTTCACAATATTCGTTTTTTCCAATACCAAAATACAGACAACACACTGTAGGACAATGCCACATTGTAAACAATGGTTATCAACACGCTGTAGAACAATGCCACATTGTAAACAATGGTTATCAACACGCTGTAGGACAATGTCACATTGTAAACAATGGTTATCAACACGCTGTAGGACAATGCCACATTGTAAACAATGGTTATCAACACGCTGTAGGACAATGCCACATTGTAAACAATGCTTATCAACACACTGTAGGACAATGCCACATTGTAAACAATGGTTATCAACACGCTGTAGGACAATGCCACATTGTAAACAATGGTTATCAACACGCTGTAGGACAATGCCACATTGTAAACAATGGTTATCAACACGCTGTAGGACAATGCCACATTGTAAACAATGCTTATCCGTTTAAAGCAAAATATAGACAAACCTATGTTAACACAATGCCACATTGTAAAACAATACTATTACATTTTTGTACTTTTAAAGCAAAATACAGATTCAAATTTGGACAAAGGTCAATTTTGGTATCACATATATTGATACAACAGAAAAAATCACTAATGATTTAACGTATAGTAAAAATCATTTGTGCATTTTATCTATTGTATTAATATATGTTGATAATCAAAATCTAATTCCATGGGATTTTCATCTAGCAATAATGAATTCTTTCCCTGCCTGCTGATAAGCCAATCCTTTGATTCAAGGTGATTATCAAAAGGTAGTTAACGGCAGAAAAATATGTTTATATGATTGTTTTTACAGCACCTAAGGAATACCCATCAAACATGATAGTGACAGCAGGATCTGAAGACAATACATTGGTTACTTCATGGGACAAAGTGGGATGCAAGTCTGGGGAGCCACTTATTATTGCTTACAGGGTCAAATATTGCCTCAAAGAAAGCGGAAAATGCTTAGGTTAGTCGATGTATTGATGTATTTGTTACTTTATACATGACCTTTAAAAGTCCTTGTCTTTAAATCCCCATTAGCTTTTTGGACGTGAAAATTAAAGTAGGTCTTATTTTACCTAGAAAGATGTCTTATCAGCGAAACTGACTTTTACATGCAATTAAAACATTCCAAAATTTGCTTTTTTAATCACGAAAGGAGCTTGCAACAAATAAGAAAAAGCATCAGCGACATTTTTACGAGATGTGGCTAAAGAAAGGCATTATGTAAATATTGTTTTAGAGCAAACTACTAAAGTATATTCTTATATTGTATTATCAATTCATCTATTGTTCTGCATTACAAAATTCAAAAAGCTAACGGGTCTTTAACAATATTACATTATGTAGTATGGAATACCATGAAAAATACGCATATCTCCTAGAAATGTACCATGCATTTATGCCAACATACTTTCATGCTTTATAGAAATATCATTCCGGCAGTTTTTTCAACTTCAAAATCTGGCAACCCCAATCGTTGTAAATAAAAAATGTTTTGTCCTATTGTAAAGGCTATCTTTTGCCAGCTACCGCTAATTCGAGTGATTAATTTGGCAATTAGTTGCGCATATCAAGATTATTACTGGTACAGAATCGATGTACGCTAATTAGGTTTACTGTCCGCTGATATTCTTTCGACATACTGTTTAAAGCAGGCGTAATTCGTCCAACATTGAACTCATATCTTTCGATATTGCATGTTTTACGAATATTTTACAGAAAAAGAGGTTCCTTCCAAAGTGTCAAAAGTAGTGTTAAGAGATCTAACAGAAGATACAGAATATGCAGTTCAGATTCAGGGACTTTCTGCAGAAAACCTCACTGGACCCTTGAGCCCCGCCGTGTCAGGAACTCCCGTAAACAAAAGTAAGATCCATAGAGCATTATCTTTTAAGAGAAAGCATCGAAGAAAAGTAGTTTCACGTTTCTGGTGATGTTGGTGAATTGTATCATGCATAAAGTGTACATGTTTGTACCATGGTAGTCTACTAAAATCGCCCCGCGCATATGTCGACGAGGAAATGTTTTATTAGAAAAATTATTATATAAATATCACATCCCACAGAGGGTGATATAACGTAATGTTCACCTGAGACAAGTAATGTCGGAAAACAGATTGACCAAAACCCTGCACCTGGTAATATCGCGTGAGCGCATGAGGGCAGTTTCATCATGGCAAGCGAGCCGAAATGTAATGTCACCGGGTAATATTACGGATTATCACCCTCTGACGTCACATAAGACTATATAGTAAATCACGTGAGGTATAATAATATTACTTACACGAGTATACAATGAAACATTTTGTTCCATTGTGAATACTAACAGAAATTCGTTTCGCTTAGATATTCACAATATCGAACAGTTCTTCAAATCAAGTAATATTTGACAGTAGAGTTATATTTTGGTGTTGGTGTTTAAGGTCACACCAAAATTCGTGGTTATATGGCCATTGTTTCCGCTTTTAGTGGTGATAGAAGAGCGCAGAGTGTATACTTGGGTTTAACTGCCGACCTACGAATGTAAAGTTCGGAAAACTTCTTAAAACATGACTTTTTCTGGTTTCGGATGGAATTTGAAATTGAGCGATGAGGGAAAAATAATAGTTCGACGACCTCAGAGGTCCGATCTGTAGAATTCCGAAACAGTGTTAAACTAATTGTGAAGAACCCTCAATACACAGTTTGTCAGAAGCTATGTCAAAATCATAATTATGGGCACCTAATCCGAGAAACACCAATGATCACAAAATATCCTAATTGTATTGCAAGATAACTAAGGTTGCCTGGTGAATCTGCGTATTAATCAATATCTGCTTACTTTGTCTGTAGGCTTGAAGCTTGAAGTAATAATTGGTATATCTTGTGGTGGATTAGCCATGCTAATTCTG
Organism: Lutraria lutraria; assembly: GCA_964023205.1. Taxonomy (NCBI): domain Eukaryota; kingdom Metazoa; phylum Mollusca; class Bivalvia; order Venerida; family Mactridae; genus Lutraria; species Lutraria lutraria. The sequence goes on from OZ026840.1 coordinate 15,341,794, forward strand.
GCTATCATTGGAATTGTATGCACTATCAGGTAAATATGTATTTATACTTATATGACTGCTTTTGGCCACATTATTGGAGAAAATAAAAAGTAAAATAGGAAACCTTAAAATGCTAGACACGATTTTAAACTAATTGACATGTATGTACCAGCTTACAAACTCAAATCTTAAAATCTTAAACTTAAAATCCCAATATAAACAAAAGCTACATGTCCCTAAACCAAACCACCTGTTTCACACTGATAAGCACACAGCGGCACAAAAATGTACAATGTACTTACATATGTGTCATAAAACGCAATCGCAATTATCACTGCATACATGATAACATTGTGAAAATAACTTTTGATAATAAAAGTGGACTACTAAAAGTATAATAAATAAATCACCGATCATTGGGACATATTATTGATAAGGATGAGCTCAAATTTAAGCATCAAATTGTCAAACGATGTTTACAATAGTATTACTGATGTATAATCGGCGTCACTAGAAACTTACCACCCATACATTTGTCTATATTTCCTTAACAAAAATACATATCGATTTGATTTTTTTATATTGCACTCGGTGAGGTTTTGTTAAAATGATAAGCATAGTTTGGTACCAAAGTCATATAAACTATTGTATAAAGCAGTTTACACAGGATGTTAAAATTTGAAATATATAGGGGTGTGTAGGGTGGTACGTTTCTAGTGACGCTGAGTATATAAACGAAACACCATTGTTTGTTTTCCTTTCAGACTAATGAGAAGAAAGGCTAATAAATGGAAGAAAAAAGTAGGAGGCATACAGCTGCCCGAAACACTAGATCAGGATTTGACAAAAGATGTTTACAAAGCACCACCGAATCTGGTATAAATATACATGTAACTAATCATTTGTATATTAATAGCCTTCTGATAATTGCAAAACAAAGTAAAGTCGGTAAGTCCATATGAAATCAGCCACATATCGAAATCACGCCCCGACTTTCCAGTACGTAGTTACGTACTGACATAGCGAAATATAGAACGTCCGGTCCCTGGACTTGCCGAAAAACGCCTAAAATGCCGAAAAACAGCCGTTTTCGGCATTATATGCGTTTTTCGGCATTTAGGCGTTTTTCGGCATGTCCAGGCACCCCAGAACGTCAAATAAAATTTTAAAAGACAGAAAAGTCCGATGTGGCTTACATTTTGTGGATTCGCAACACTTCACCTAGGAATGATTCAGTGGTGCGGCTTATCAGCTGTCACATGAGGATTTCTGGCCTTCTTCAGGGGTATATCTATTATGTTTCGAGCCCATTTCCAGATCCGGTTCCCGCCTCGTTTTCGTCCCCACCTTCCGACGATTCGTCACCACAATTAACATAGAATCCTCAGTCACCCCAATATAGCACAGTCCAAAGAGCAATCGACGGGGCTCAAACCAAAAATTAAACATTCTATTATCATTTTATTGTTAAAGAGCAACTACTAGTAGCTGTCTGTCGGTCAATTATTATAATTATTTAGAAAGAGGGGCCGGATTTAGATGATATTCGGAAAAACTGGTTCCGGATAAGGGAGTGAACTTAAAGTGCTTATTACAGATTATTTTCTATCAGAGCTTTGTTGATTTTGTTTTCATCGTATGATATGGTGTCTTTATTTCCTAAATTCAGAATGTTAGAAAATTGAGCACAGATAGTGGCATTCCGCCCACACCTTCACCTACAGTGACGAGTGGTTCATCTATGGTTTGGTCGAAAAAATAAGAACATCTCATTCAGTGCTTGAATGGACATCATTGATGACACTGCCATGTAAAAAGACTTCAGCCGCCCAATTGCAATCAGAATCCATTCACCTTGGCTTTATTCACCATTATTGGTCCGTTTTCTCTGCCGCGGCATTAGTAACAGATTCTTCGCTTAGATCTCTAGGAACTTTCTGAACTTGCTCATAATCTGCTTTAGATATGTTATTGCCTACGATTTTGTCATCAAGTATGTGCACAGTCTGGAATATTACTGATGAGTAGTTTAACTGTTTTATTATAACATTATTGATAAAAAATGTACAACAAAGACATCTACCTTCAATACATGCCTTCTGTGTCCGTATATTTTGCCGTGTGTGGTGCTACTGAAGACTAAAAGTGCAAGCAGTAAGTGTGAATAGACATGTTTTCAGGGAATTTTGATAAAAAAAGTACTCCATGTGTAATGGACGCATATATTACTGTGATAATGTTCATGGTGGTGCCTTTAATCTCGCTGTAAGGGCGACATATCGACACAGCTCCTACATATCGTATACTTTGAAATACGTAAAAATATCAGGTACCCGGATACAAATGTATTCCCAAACGAAGGGGTCTTCTTAGAAATGTAACTTTTGAAGTTTTTGTTGTTTTTAGTAAACCACAAATGTGTTCATGTGACTTAACTCCTGATGTTAGAAAATAATATACTGTGGAATCATTAATTTTCGTTGGGGATTTAATTTCGTGGATTTCGTGGGTCGACTCATCCACGAAATCAAATCCCCATGAATTCAAATGTGGAGACAAAGCATTTCTTTTCAAAAAACAGAATCCACGAATTTATGTCCCCACGAAATAGCCATTTTAATAAAAACCACGAAAATTGAATCCAACGAAAATTAATGATTTCACAGTATATCTTAGCTAAATGAGATACTGCATGTAACAATAAACCTAACATAAATAATATGTTCTACAAATCTGAAGACCCAAGTATAAATGCTGTGATAAAATAACTATATTCAAATCTTCGTTAAATGTTATGTCAATATACTTATTCGCACACAGCTTCTATACACGTTTAGCTACTTTCACATGAAAGTAATTTTCAGATTTTGGTGAAATCATACAATTGTGCTCTGGTCCCTTTGAAGAAGATGTATATCTCTTGATTACATAGACAATAATTTATGTGTAATATGTTCTTTAAACTTGTGTCTAATATGCATACAACAAATGGCGCGCGCATGCACCTAAACATTCCGAATTCTGCGCGGAAGAAATTTCGTCGCATGTTCATGTATATAATTGTTCATCTGTATTTCTTTTCTTAAGTACTTTATTTTGTTTGAGTGTAACGATATATCGATGCATTGGAATTTCATCGATATTTACTGTTGCTTTTGATGTAACACAAAATTTAAGCGCTCCTCCGAATTCTGACGTAAATTTCATTAACTGTTAATCAGTCAGACTGATTTAAAGTTTAGTCGTCTGGCGGACATGAGCACTACAAGCGGTCCCAAGGCTCGTCCTTTCATCGCCTCAGTGAGATCTATCCACCTATAAAGTTTTATGTCGCTACCTTTTAAAGTTTTTTTGCAGACGACACAATAGCTCAACGATTTCATCGAAAAGACCCGTGTTAATAATTAAAGCATGACATATCAGATACATTGACCTCACTCATTGACCAGTTTGAAGGGCAACTCCGCATTGTTTTTTCATTACATTAGTGTATCGCCAAACATGTCACAATATGTTAAATGTATTGCAATATAACGCAATACATATTTAACTGTATCGCTCAACTCATATTTTTGTGTTTAATTATAATGTATGATCATAGTAGAACATGGTTTAAAGACGTTTGCAACATTCGCTACATTTTATCACATAGACATATAGACAACATGAAAACTGATCGATAGAATTTTTTAAAACTTTGCATGATCGTAGCATATGATAACAGAAACATTTTAAGCGAATAAAAGTTGGGGGTCACTGATTTCGTTTTTGAGTTATCTGCCTTTGATTTTTTGCTTACTTGGGGTAATTTCAAGGGCAGAAATGTGAAAACTTTAGCGAACGGTAGTAAACGTCTTTAAGTGAATTCTTTGGACCCGAATAATTACATTGTATTTTATCACATCCATATTTCATTTTAACAAAGAAGTGCGTAATCAGTGTGGGGGGGGGCAGGTTCTTGGCACTGTATCCGAATCTTCTCTGTATCCGAATCTTCTCTATATCCGAGTTAACTCTGACCGTGTTCTACTGTATACTTGATAATGTATAATGCATTTAAATATACAGTCAAACCTGTGTTAGCGGCCATCTCCGGATAAAGGCCACCCTGTGAAGGTCATTCTTTTAAAAAGAGTTATTGGTTATTTGGAACGAAATGACCTCCGAATAAAGGCCACATTTCGTCTTTCCCATGGATGGCCTTTGTCCACAGGTTTGACTGTAAATATTAAAGTTACAGAAAATTATTGTCATGCAATGAGTCTTTTGTAACCTGTTTTAATATTTTGTATGAATAAAATTATTTTTTTTACCAATAATTCTTCAGTTTTCATTCAAAACTAGAAGCCCAAGGGCAACATGTCGAGCCCCTGTCTAGCCAGCTTGTGATCTTGACCTTTGAACTACAAGTATGGGTGATATTCATGACACATCATTTCATTGAAGTAAACTTTTTTACCAATCTATTTAAAAATCCTTGAATGCAAACAGAAGTTACAGTCAAGACAGTGAAAATATATTTGACCGAATGTGTAATCTTGACCTTTGACCTATGAAAATCTATCTGGGTGTTGCTCAAGACACATGGTCTCATTGTATTATGGCAAGTCATTTTCAAATAATTCAATGCATAAGGGAGACACAGCCCTGACAAGGTGTATAATTGTTATTTTTTATGGTTGACCTCTAAGTGTGACCTTGACCTTTGAGCTAGAGACCTGGATCTTGCGCACTGCACACCGTGTCATGGTGTTTAACAATTATGCCAAGTTATTTTAAAAAGTGTCAATGCATAAGGGAGATACAGCCCGGACAAGGATCCTCCCTTCCTCCCTCCCTCCCTCACTCACTCACTCACTCACTCACGCTATGACAGCCTCAATGAAAACAAAAACGCCAGTAAAGTATTTTTCCTTACACACTACTACAGTACAACCTCTCTTGAGCAACAACCTCTCTTCAACAACAGCATGATTTTTTTCCAACTGCATGATTTAATCATTATTTTAACCTCTCTAGAGCAAAACCTTTAAACAACAACATAGTGTTGCTACTCCCAAAGGATGTTGATTTGGAGCTAGGTTGCACTGTATATTATCATATATGTACTGTTATTGGCAAAAATTTTACACTGCGTTAAGGATACTTTTGCGATGGAGCCACTAGAATTGATTCAATCGAAGACATTTTGGGAACTTAGATTTTCAGATGTTATATTTCTCTTAATTTTTATTTGTAAATCGACAGTCGTATAACAAATGTAAAGCCTAGATATATATCATATATCATATCAAGCTGCCAAGAGCATCCGAGGTTAGGGGACTCCGGGGTCGAGTGTTCATGGTCTCTGACCAGTCATCACTAGCCTCTTGCCTCTGTGAGTTCGAATCCCAAGAAGGACTAGAAAACTTGCCACATGTGAGAAAGACGTCCATCTAGCTAACGGCTGGTCCGTGGTTCTACCCGGAGTACGCCTGGAATACTCCTACACTGTTCCAAACCATCTAAAAAAGTCGCAACTTGACCCTGAATGTTGGAGCCATTTTGCCCACCCCCCGTTCCAAACAACCAAACAATGCCGTTCAAATCCTTTCATTAACAATATATTATATGGTACCAAACAATATAAGGCTAACCCGCAAGTTATGTATAGTACATACAATAAACAAAAATATAAAGTTTATTCATTTCATAAACAGTACAGTACAATGCAATGCAAATATACAAAGCTAAAAAAATAACATCCTGAATTCAAATCATGGACAAGTTATCATAGACTATGAAATTAATATTATTATGCATTTCATAAAATAAATTAAATATACACACCGGTCATACTACATGCATCATACTGACACATCAATGTAAGTTAATTCACGTACCGAGCACACAAACGTCACGATCATTATATGTTATCAAAAGCCATATCCAAATATGAACTCCAAAAAGTAGTGTCACTCGAGCTCAACACAATTGTAAGAGAGCGGGTATACAGTGTGGGGAATCTACGTGACCTAGTGACGTCACAATGTATATATAATCTGGATGCGGTTGACAATCTACCCGAGAATGTAATTGAAGACATTTCATCTACGGTCAATTTTGGAAGCTAAAAATAGTTCAGATGACCACAGCCAGCACTAGCTCGGCGCGCATGAATTTTGATGCGGACCAAAGTACTATACGTTGTCTACATCCGCCATGCAAATACTAAACTAGTTCCCGTTCCATGTTGTACATAATGCACGTCTATGAAAGCTCAGTTTATTCCCATTGGCACTTTCAGTACTTTGTTTTATGTATTACCTTTTATAAACTAAAATTGTGTCCGTTCTAAACGAATGCCTTCGCTATGTATTGTGAAGACCCAAAACTGTATGATATGAGTAATGGTATTTGGCAAATAAAATGAATATGAGCAATCAATCGTAACTCCTCGGGCATTTCCGTAACTCAGAAATACGCCTCATATACATAAGTGTAGGATTACAAAGTTTGGTTATGCGGTTTCCGCGCTCACTATTTTTTCAACACATGGTACTCGTTTTCAAGAATCATTATCAGAATTACAGACTTTCAAACGTGTTTATCATTCGAGATTGATAAAATGGGCATTAAATCCCCATTGAAAGAGACACGTGGTTTCTATCGATGAAAAGAAGTTCGTTAACAAGAAAAACAAAATGGTGGCCTGCCTATTATGTCCGAGACACTTTACATTAGACAAACGCCGAGGAGTTCCAATTGTGTGAGCAATAATTCAAAGGGCCACTGGTGATTTTGACATTCGCGTAAGCGACACGTTTCATTCACGTCGTCTCCTCAGTATGATCATTTTTAGCCGAATATTTTCTAAATCCAATTATTGATGTCCCGTAATGAGCCGGACGCAAATTCCGAACACACTCATACACACATGGACATCGGAAACACTGTGTCCCGATCCCAGTTAATAATCTTTGTGACATAAAATGTAATGCCTTGATTATGGAAAATTTCACTGACATTGAACACATTTTTAAACAAAATTGAGCACCTTGTATTGTCCCAGATCACGTGCTACTAGTATCTTCTGTACATGTAGGAGTGGGTGTCGATGGAACCCCACTGTCCGTGTTAAGTTCTCCCTCACTCTGTAAAATATGCGACAAAAACAATATTGTAAACTATTTAAAGGAAGGGTACAGTGCAACCTCTCCAAATCAACACCCTTTGGAAGCGGCAAAACTATGTCATTGTTGAGAGGTTGTTGCTCTGAAGAGGTTAAATCGTGCAGTGGGAAAATCATGATGCTGTTGAAGGGAGGTTGTTGCTCAAGAGAGGGCCGCTCTGGAGAGGTTGTACTGTATATTACATTGAAATATACATTATAGACACGAGAAAGGGACCGAAATTCGTCCCCAAATAGTCTCCTTGTTAGCACTGTATGTATACGGAGTCTTACACATGCAGCACAAAACAGTAAGAAGAAGCTTTGTCAAATGCCACAAGATTTTCAGCATACATAATGGACATGGTGTCAATAGAAAGGTGTGAAGACTAATGGCACCTTAACAGTTTGCCAGTCCATTAATTAGCAAATGCCAAGTGTCAATTCAAGTTTGATATCTGTCGCGTATTGTGTAATGTTTGACACGTGAGAGTAAATTATCTGTTTTTAGTTTATTTTTTTAGGAAAACGACAGTAAAAGATAAGGCATGTTTTTTCAAAAATCAAAATCCTCAAATTCAATTACCATACGTCCCCACGAAATAGCCATTTTAGTAAAAAACACGAAAATTGAGCCCAACAAAAATAAATGAAACCACAGAGTAAATGAGAAGTTGCGAACGAATAACATTTGCTGTAATACAAGTTTTTTGTTTGAAGCACTATAATCATTCTATGTGCAAATTAAAGAGAATAAAATATATAAGGTACCAGGTAAGATGGTGTTAATTCGAAGTCCAAGTTTTCAGGTAGATCTATTTTCACTCCGCCTAACTTTTTCTTCCATTGCAAAACTCTTTCTCTTAATGTCCTATTAAATAAAATAATTACATGTAAATAATAAAAATATAAATATTTCTTAAAATAAATATGAAATAGATAATAAAAAATATGTAAACGATCAAAAATAAATAAAAGGGAAAGCATAGAAAAACTTTAGATTTCAATCAAATATTACGTTAACCTAATTAGAAATAAACACTGGGGGACAAATGTCCTACCCACCATTTCTACTGGGGGGGGGGGGGGGGGGGGCAAACGTCAACATGACAATCTTTTCATTGGGAGGCTAATGTCCTACACTTGGATGAAACACCATATACCGTAAGACACAGTTAAAGCAGAGTCCAGGTTATCTGCAAAATAACTTCATTATATCCAAGTTGATCATTAAAGGGTTTACTATGTACAAAATGTACTTACCTAAGAGAACACATAATTCCAACAGTAGCCATGACAACCGCAGCAAACACACCAATGGATATACCAATAACTTGACCCAGTTTCAAACCTGAAATTTCTTTGAAATTAATTTCTATATCAAGATAATGGAGGATTGATTTTATCGTAAAAACAGGACTCAATTGCATAACATAAATGATAATAGACGTAATATAGATCTTACTTTTGTTTTTTGGTGTTCCTGACACGACCGGGCTGTATGGTCCTGTGAGGTTTTGTGCAGAAATTCCCTGTATCTGAACAGTATATTCTTCATCTTCTATTAGGTCATGTAACACCACTCTTGATTTATTTGATGTTACCTCTTTAACTGTGAAAAATTCAACAATCGTATAAAACAGACAGCCAAGTGATGGTACGACATGCATTTACCTATTCAAAGTTGTAAAAGATGATCGCCACAGCTTGCTACAGTTTTCACAAAGACATATAGGCGGAATGAAAAACAGTTACATAGAATTTTATGTAAACTTTGCACGATCATAGCATATGATAACAGAAACATTTTAAGCGAAACAAAAAATGATGGTCTCTGATTTCATTTTTGAGTTAGGCGAATTCATGATGTTCTATATAATATTATATAATGTTTTCATATGTTCAACCTACGTTTTGTTCGAATGAGATAAGAATCAAAATAAATTATTTTATTAGATCACGTTATGAACTTGGGTTTATCTGTGTTCGAGTGGCTAATGTCACTAATTCTGGTAATCACTAGACTCTGTTCGCTGAGAGTTCGCATCTTATCCATGATCAGTAAACTACCACACCATGGAAACTGCCGAGATAGCGTACGGAAGGACAGTACATGTGTAGTTCTATCTGTATGTCAATGCCAATATGGGGTTTTCTCTATTGCCCCGGCTGGAGGTGCGACGTTAGCCCCTCCCACTAAATACATGAATATGAATAAACATGACTAATTAGTGTGGGTAACTTACTTGAGCATTTTCCCTTATTTACATTGCAATATTTCACCCTGTAAGCCCTTATTATTGGCTCTCCAGATCGGCATTCCATTTTTTCCCACGTCACTTCCAAAGTATTGTCTTCTAACCCTGTTGCCACAATCACGTTATTTGGGTATACTTTAGAGGCTAAAACAGTGACGGTTAATTTGTTAAATTAATAGCCATTGAATTCTCACTATGTTCGAGTATATTTAATTAAGTATTTTCGTAGCATTTGTTTTGTAAAGTCTGTTTCTGGGTGGTGTTGAGCTTGTCTGGTGTTGTGTTGTGAGGAATTATTGTAAAGCATCTTAGTTGGCGAGTGGTGTTTCCTAAAAAATCATTTATAATGCTGCCATTTAGTTTGGGACAAAAATGTATTTATTTTGCCATGTTAATACATTTTGTATAAGAAAACACAATGCAGTAGAGCATGGTAGTCGTGAATTGCTAGCAGCCCCTTTTTAAGGTTTTGGGGAAGGGTGGCGGGGCCTTTTTCGAGGGGAATTTTGCGTCAAAAAATAGGCAAATTGGGGGAAAATACAAAGCAAACAAGCACAGTGTAAAAATGTTGGAGAATTTCATTCAATATGGGGGGAAAATACATACTATTCAGCTTGGGGAATGGGGCCGAAAATCGGCCCTACTTGCCATAAACAAGAGGGCAAAGATGGACCTTTGTCGCTCACCTGAGAACAAAGGCACAATAATTAATGACCAGGTAATATAGTTTCTATCTCGTAAAACTCATTTTTACGTAGATTTTGAGATCAAACCAACAATGAAGGTAAAATACTGTTAAATAAGCTAAAATAAAGCAAATGTTCAAAGTCAAGGGCCCATAACTCTTGAAGTTATGCTCTGATTCCACCCATAACTGAACTTGTCCTAGACCATAAGATCATACACATTCATTGTAAATATGATTAGGATCGGTGAATTTTGAAGGCGCTAGAGTGTAAACAAGCTAAAATATAGCAAACTTTCAAAGTCAAGGGCCCATAACTCTTGAAGTTCTCGTCCGATTCCGCCCGTAATCAAACTTGGTCAAGATCTATTAGCTATACACATTTACTGAAAATATGATTAGGATTGGTGAATAAATGAATGCGCTACAGTGTAAACAAACTCAAATATAGCAAATTTTGTAATTCAAGGGCCCATGACTCTAGAAGTTCTGGTCCGATAATCGATCTTATTAGCCGAGACATTGTGGCCATATACATTGTGAGCAAGTTTAACCACGATTCGTTAAGAGCTGCGGATGCTAGAGTGTAAACAAACTAATTGTGGACGGACGACGGACGTCGGACATTCAACGATTCATCAGGGGAGCTAAAAAGGGCTGCCTAGGATTTCATATGATTACGTCATTATATCCATACGTCACTATATCCATAAGAATGACATAAAGAAGAGCAAAAGTATTACATTATACTTCAAGTGTCCAATTCCTCACTATATCTGTGTTCACTATTATTGAGTTAAACTACACATTTAAAGGGACGTTTGTTCATAATGACCTCGGCTCCAGGAACGCGTTATCAGTGTCCCCATCTTTACTACCGAGCATAATAATGTGTTAAGAAAATCACAGGAAAGGAGGGAGACATGTGTCGTGTCTGTACTTTACAACGGGCCCGAAAAATAAACAGAAAATTAATTCTAAAAATGCCTGGCTCTCCTGTATGTTCATTCCCCACTCTCTTGGGTGGCTCTAAAATGGCCATAGCAATGGAAATCCTCTTCTTATGTTATCGTATGGAAAAAAGCATCCATCGACCTAATAACAGCACAGAAAATAGTGCAACTGTTGTATAAGTATACATTGCCGACTTTGCAGTTTTGATTCAAGTTGGAGATATATTGAAGGTTTCTGTTGATTTTGAAAGCACGGAAAACATTACAATGTTTTGGCTGGCAATTAAACTAATAAGAATAATAATTAAGTATTCATCAGCTTCGTTCATAAAAGAAAAGATAAACTTCGTTACGATATATCAATGTCTACTGATACCTTTAAATCGTATCAACCATACTTACCAACATCCTTTGTATAAACACAATGTTCCCAACGAGCTCCATAGCTAGTACCACCGTCTGCCGTACTGACACTGTATAAATAATCTTCAGCTCTTTCAATATGGATGTGCGCTTGCGTGACATTTGGAGGCCGACGTATCCAGTTTATAACTTTATCATGCTGTAAAGTGTTAAATCAATGGATTCGATATCTGGAAACTCTTTTCATTATTTATTTGTCATTAAAAAAGTAAAATAAATTTGTATCCAAGATATACATACCATGTCTGTTTATTACAAACTTACTTAGGTCTTATGATATACATAAAATATCTACAGTGATATTCACGCAGTAGATATGTTACTACAGAGTACTATACAGAGTCATATTATCGAAAAAGATGACAAAATGGCCATTTATACATGAAAGATAGTCTTTAAGCTTAAACAAACACCTTGTTGGGTTTTTAAAATTAAAGTAGGTCTTATTTTACCTAGAAAGATGTCTTATCAGTGAAACAGACTTTTACTTGCAAATAAAACATCCCGAAATGTTCTTTATTAATCACGAAGTACATACAGAAATGTAGCACAATGTTACTTCTATGATATTGCAAAAAATAAGAAAAAGCAATTGACGAGATATGGTTAAAGATAGGCATTATGTAAATATTGTTTTAGAACACACAAAAAATATATTTCTTATGTTTTACATGTACCATCACGTTATTTATTATTATGTACTACTAAATTAAAAACAAAATAATGGGCCTTTAAAGAGAATGTATGTAAGAAATAATCTTTAACTAATATAATACTAGTATCAAAGTGAGTTGGGCCTTTTAAAAATTCGCTCACGATACATACTGTGTTTACAACTCAATAATTTTGTAACCAGAAAAAACAAAGACAAAGATTATAAAAAAATACCAACCACACATTGTCCCTTAGATTTGAAACACCAGGTTACATAGACGTCCGTTGTTCTAGTTTGTGGAGGCTCGAATTGAATAAGCACATAGGCTTTCACATTGTCTGAGCTCTTCGCCATTTCAACCGTAAAAGTAGGTTGTTGAAAACCTGTCGGTAGAATAAGATTCCACATCACACCGAAAGTCATGATTGTGTGACCAGAAATCATAACAAGAAGTGAAAGATGGTTGCACAGTTGAGGCCAACAGAATAGTAAGACCTTGACCTTTGCCCTACTGACCTCAAAATCAGTAGGGATCATTTACATTTGATGAACAAGCTCCCGATGAAATCAGAGGAGCTTAGGTCAAATAGTTCGATAGTTATTGGTCCGACAAGGTTTGTTTACGGACGGACATTTGCAAAGCAGTATACCCTCTTTTCTTCTGTTCTCTCTTCTGTTGTTGTAAATGGCGACAAACATGTATTCATGTTTATACAATTACACTTTCTTGAATTATCTTGAACAATCTTCGAAAGTGGGCATACTAAGATCTGTATATAAAAGATGTATAAAGGGCAGACCTGAAAACGGGACAAATCACACGACGTGTTACATGTTCCTGTGAACACCTCCTTAAAATACACAGCAAAGGGCGTGAATAGACTGGAACAGGACCATCCTTATTTCAACCCAAATGACTGGTATATCACATTAGCCACGGTTAAATACGAAACTGATATGCTAACTCTACGCGCAACTTCTTGGAGTTTTTATTCAGCCTTTAGTTTTATAAGTAATACCTTCCGTATAAAAGTATGATCATACTCACTTGATTGCCATCTTTGCACAAGGATTGTCGATGGCCCATGCGCCATTCCTATCTCATTGCGAGCACTGACAACTACAACGTATGTACCATTACACCTCAATTTGGCACATCCGTATGTACTGACTTCAGAAAAACTTGTACGCATTTCCAGTTCGTAACTTCCGGTGTGTGAAAAAGTGACGTCAATACCTTTCATTTTTGCGTTCATATCGATTGCATCGATATTCTGAAAAGGTGTAAACGATTAGAGAAAGCCATTGATTGGACATCTCGTTAAAAACAAAGCAATCATCAATAAGTGTTAATATCAATCAAAACAAAATCAAAGCATTAACGGCCATCATTTGAAGTGAAAAATGCCATTATCTAACATAAACAAAAATACAGAAATATTGAAAACCAGCCCTCACTCGTAACTACTCGTGCATTTCCGTAACTGAGAAATACGCCTCGTATATAAGTGTAGGGTTACAAATTTTGGTTATGCGGTTTCCGGTCACTACTGTTTCAACACTATATATAGCTAGGTATTCGTTTTCAAGAATCATTATCAAAATGACAGACTTTCAAACGTATGTATCATGGGAATCAAGTTCCCATTGGAAGAGAAACAGGTTGTTTACATTGTTGGATTCCCATGATGGAAGTAACCCGTGAAGTGAACAACAAAAACAAAATATTGGCCTGCCTATTATGTCCGAGTTCCTTTTTCATTAGACAAACGCCGATGAGTTCCGAATGACTTGCCCAGTGTCGATGTCATAAAATTGCAGTTGTCCAGGGTTTGCATGAAATATATAGAGACGTAATCGGGACCGTAGATCTCATTCGGATAATACCGGGTGTTCGAATTATCGATGTTTTACTATGATTATTATACATGTAACTAAAAAATACGAAGATGAGTGTTCGAATACTTATACGTGCACATGACAAAACATGTGTATAAATATAAAAAGAATACTGAATTAACTCACTTGCCATGACAAGCAAACAGTTCTCATTTTCCCGCCGTCTGAGCATTCTTTAGGATTCCAGTAATATCCGCCGGGGATTAATTTTGGATTGGCACCTGGAACTGAAAATAATCAATAAGGTCATTTTTGCCTTAGTTTGTTTGAAAAAGAGGTTTCGGATAAGAGATCATTCGGCTGACATTCTACTGGTAGACAATGAGCTTAGTCTGAGCTATATAAAGTACCTTCTAGTAGTATCTACTACACTCGTATATCCAAAGTTCTCTAAACCTAGACAGAATTGTGTAAAACTGACGATCACTCAGTTGTAACCATAGGCACTCGATCCCGTGATTTTTATACGTTTGCAGACGTTCTTTTGCAATTTCACCCATCAAACAATGCAAATCTGTCGAAAGAAAAATCTTCAATTTTTCCCTTATTGTGTGTATAAAATACACCAAGGTAGTAAACTCGCCATCTTTTTCGTTTGACGGTAGTGACGAAAATAAGCGTGGGACAGATTTGTATTGTTTGATGGGTGACATGACGTTGTTATGCCAACATAAAACATTGTTACATTGTTAAAACATTCGGATATAATGAAGATTCGGATACCGTGTAGTATAATTTTCCTGAATTCTCCTTTTTTATTTTCTTTATCATTGGATACAGTAAAACAGGATTAATGTTGTATTTTCCCCATGAATTCACTATAACCCTACTCTACTGTATATTGTAATTAAACATTACTGACCATCTTTTAATGTTTTCTTTTCTGTAGTGACACTGTTGCTCCAGAATCCTCCATTGACAGGTTTTTGTTCCACACTAAATGTATACTTGGTGTCTTCTTCAAGGTCACATAAAGTTTTTGTTTGAAATCTGTTCACACCATCAGCTGGTTGTGGATCGCTTATATCAACCTGTGTCTAGTATATAGCTATGATGTAATATACTTAACCATGTATCGTCTAATACCTTCATGGTTTTCCAGCCACAGAACAGAAATACGTAACATGTATATGTATGCTACTTCAATAATAAAATCATCTCATCATATTGACCACTTATTTTCTTCTAAACAAATATTTCAAGTTTCAGTTTCATGATCGCCACAATATTTAGGTTCAAACAGTCGATCGATGTTGTTTACTATACAGTACAACCTCTCCAGAACAGCCCTCTCTTGTGCAACAGCCTCCTTCCAAAACAGTATGATTTTCCCCACCACTGCACGTTTTAATTATTATTTTAACCTTACTAGAGCAACAACCTCAATGTAACAACATTAATTGGCTACTCCCAAAGGGTGTTGCTTTGGAGAGGTTGCACTGTATTTGAAATGGATACATAAAATTCAATATGTCAAAAGATATGTATGAACTACCCGAAGCAACCGTTGTCAATTTTTTTTACGGTGTTTGGAAAGGAATCTCAATGCCACGATTGTGTTTTATTTGTTTGTTTGTTTCATCGGGTTTAACGCCATTTTCAGCATTATTTCAGTCATATCGTGGCCGGCAGTTTAATATCCTAATCAGCTTTCCTGGACTTCATTTAGGTCTTAACCAGTACTAACCACATTCTACCCGTAAGCTTCTGCCAAGCTTCCCCACATAATTTAGAGGTGGAGGACAATTTAACATAGGATATAATATATATACGGACAGTGTGAGACTCGCCGGGGTTCGAACTCACAACCTCTCGATCAATAGACAAACGCTCTAACCACTGAGCTAACCGGGCGGGCTACCATGTGTTTAATGTAATGTTGTTGTTTAGAGAGGTAGAACTTGTCAATGTGCATGATTGTATTGACAACTTATTGAGCGTCCAGGAAACTCTACATGCAATGCTTCGTTCCTCCTAAGCATGTTTCCAAAAATCCCCCCATTTACAGTATTATATCTAGCCTTCTATTAAACATGATTGTCGGTACAAAAATACAGCACAATCTCTCCAGAGCGGCCGGCCCTCTCTTGGGCAACAACCTCCGTTGAACAACAGCATGACTTTTCCTTCTGCACGATTTAACTATTTATTTGATATCTCTAGAGCAACAACATCTCAACAGCAACCAATTTTTGCTTCTCCCAAAGGGTTTTGCTTTGGACAGGTTGCACTGTATGTTATATGAAGACTAAATTGAACACATTTGTGCATATGCGTCCTTGTGCCTAATGATACATTGACACAATTCAATACATGTATCATAGTATTTTATGACAGAATTGTAAAGATAGAAATATTACCTTGTTCTTACTCCATTTACTCATAATCCAGATTCTGTACTCATGAGTGACGGTGGCAAATTTGTTCCATTGTATCTGAATACAGGTGCTGTTAATCACGTGACTTTTAAGATTAGTAATTGGGTTTGGCTTCACTGAAATGTATTAGTTCATTGACAATACTAGTACTAGTACTAGTACTCATTGTTTCCTATGACAGTCCATGTAACAAGTGGACATTACTCAAATTGGCCGATAGCGGCAATGTTGTCCTTACAACATATGACTTGTGCGCCGCCCATAGTTCTCCAATTCAGTATGGCAGCTATAGAATTATTTGACGGTCACCATTCATGCAGAGGCTTCGATTTAAAGCGTCTGACCAGAAGACGATAAAACCCTGAACTCATTGTATCAATATTTTAATGCATTGTGTCCGAATGATTAACGGTGTCATAACAAAATACAAATACTATCATAACTCATAAAGTCAGTTGTAACTTCCGGTGGGGTTGAAACTTCTTGTGGGTCTAAACAGTTCATTTTACTTATATATATCAACTTATGTGTATTTATGTTATTGTGTAGAGATTAATATGTATGATTTTGTGTATATATATTCTGTATATATGTTATAACGATGTACATGTTGTACAAGTTAATAAAGTATATGTTCTGTTCTGTTCTACCCAGTAAGTGTAGGCCACTTTAGCAAGTTCAGGGATGTGAGTCATGGTGGTTGTATGTTTTAACCCACTTACTAGTATTTACTACTAGTAGTAACGGGTTTGTGTAAATGTGTTTTGTGTGATTACGTCGTGGCTGTTGATATACGAATAAGATGTACCATATGGTCTGTAAGGTAAAGTCACATCATAGCATGTGACGGTTGCATCCTCTATTTGGCAATATAATGACAAGAATAATGACTACGATTTGCCGAGGAAACAGTGAAGCTACTCACTCGAGCTGATGTGACAAATACATGTATTCATCATTTACTTTTTACAATTTCTCCGCCGGGTTTTTTTTGCAACGCCGGTCTATGGTAAAGTTTACGTGCTTAAATTTTAGCTTTTAAATATTCATTTACAAGGTTGTAGGTCTTATTTTTCGATCTTTACTATATTTCTTGGAACATGCAAAGAAAAACTGCCTTTGCCATGGCAATTCTTCCCCCGAACTGACCAATCAGAATGTAATTATTGTCACCATGAACCTTCGCTTGCCGTTTGGAGAATTCAGCTTAATATAAAAGCACCATATACTTATTACAAACGATAGGCAGTGCCTTACCAAGTAACTTGGGTTCGATGGTAAAGTTTGACGTCACGCTGGCGTCACAAACCGGTTCCTGGGTTACACGTATATGCAGTGTGCTCTGCAGAACATCACCATTGGCAATACTGTTTATACCTGGCCAAATACACAGAGTTCCGTTGTTTTTCAACATTGGGCATTTGTGCCAGTCGGAACTTCCAGATTTTCTCCTAAAAATGATAAATGTGCATACAATTAGATCCAGCTTTATCTCTCCTGTATATTACAAAGAACTTGCCAGTGTCAGGATGTCAGGCCGCCAGCCCTATATCAAAATGTTATTTCTGTAGATGACCAATACAAGTTACATTGATTGACATAAAAGGTTCTTTTACCGTTACAACTAACATTAACGTATACTATCATGTTTAAAAATGCCTTTTGTGGACTATAAGTGTATTAATTTTATTCCTTCGATTCACACAACAACATTCAATAACTGAAATAGTTCGCTAATTTTGACATGTCTGGACCAAGGACTCGATATTAAATTAGTTTATTTTCAGATTTCGATGATATTACGATTAAGGTGATATTTCTCTTAGAGAGTGCCCAGATTTGAGAATTTCCAACGTGACTGATTTTTTGTCAATCCAAACTCTTAATTGGATATCTCTGAATCTGGTACGTACTAAAGATGAACAAAGAGCGAGAATATTCTAAATGGAGATCACGTTATATAGATATATAGATAAGTTATGCATATGCAGTTGTTATGCAAACTCTCGAAATGAAAACCTTCTGGGAGAAGCAGAGTTTTTTTTAGAGGTTGGTGTTTTAGAGAGGTTATATTAACATTTAAATCATTCAGTGGAAAAAAACATGCTGTTGGTGAATGGAGGTTGTTGCTTTAGAGAGGGCCGCTCTGATAAGGTTGTATTGTTTTCATATACATATATCATTGCTACTCACCATTCAAATGTGACCTTTGGCTTCTTAGAAGTATTGTACTCGATTCCATGCTCCCAGGAACAAATCATCGTTTCGTAATTCTCCACTACACATTTTATGCGTTTTATTTCTTTCGGCATTGCTGCGAAAATACCGTAAATCCTCAAATAATCATCACTTAAATAGTAAGAATTCGTTAAGGTCTTGCCAGTCTTATACTGTACTTTTCTGACCTATCAGCTTAAGGCTACAGGAAAATGTTATTATTACAAAAAAGGTATAGCCCAATTATCACTATTTCTATAATAGTTACCTTAGATATTTCAATTTATTTTACATTTTTTAAAAAGAGTTATTGTCCTTGGTGAAAAAATAGGAAACTATTAATTTCTGTAGATATTGCATAGTGACCTATATTTGTTTATTAAATTGGATTGTGCCATAGCATCTTTTTACCATGAGTGTTCATTGAAATGAATATAAAATTTCTTGTTTCTTTTCTTTAAAAAAAATGGGTTTCTTCCATAGACTTCAAAGGGATAATAACTCAAAGGATTGTCATTGCTTTAAAAAAAAATCTTACTATAAATCATTTTCTTTCTTGGAAACCTATAAAATGACAAATATTTCCAGAATCTGCCCTCCATTTTTGAGATAGGATATAATAAATGTGAGCATTAGGCTGGGAAGACTTTTAAACAGAACGAGCATCAAGTTTTGTAACGATTTGTTATGTTGAGGACAATGGTTCAGTCCATGAGGTGACATTATAACCGAGGTTTTTGGACAATGTTGAATATTGAGAATAATACTTTTGTCCGATACATGTAGCTAAATAGTATTTCCTTTGGTTTACACTACAGCACCGAATGGTATGAATGTAATTTAATTTTAACTACTGGGTTTAATTTGAGGTTTGTTTAAAATTTGAGCTAAGGTTTGGAAATGCGATTGCATATAACTTTGGTTAAATTTGAAAAGAAATCATTTTCATTAATATTTAACCTTTAGAAGTGTCTGCTATTGGTTAATAATTGATCAAGATTCTCAATTTGTCTATCTATCTACTCGTCTGAACTGTTGAGGACATCCGGCGTTTGTTACAACAAGGGCAGCAAAATGTGAGTGATATAATAGTTCTGTGTTACTATGCTTATGTTCACGTTATTGTTTATTTGTCGGAAAAAAAATAATTAAATTGACCTTGGAACTAACTCCGAAAAGTGCAAGTCTATTTTTCATAAAAATATAGTCTAAAGAATTGATATGGAAAATCTAGAAGACTTACTGAAGACCAAAAATAAAACGAGATTTCCAATACGCAATGATCTATTTCCGTAGTCATTCGGTTGCCCATAGTAACAGATAACGTGCATGAATCCATTCCCTGATGCTCGTAATGTAAAATACGCAGATGTTAGGTTTTCTCTTTTGATGTCACTCTCATTAACGATGACGTAACTCCCGGGAAAATGTTTCACAGCAAAATGGAGTTTCCTGTCTGACAAATGGTCGTCCAACAACTGACAATGAAAAGTAACATCCTGATTCTCGCAAACAACGAGATGTTGTGGGGTTAAACGTCCATCAAAAACTGACTTGACTGCAAATTAAATACAACTCCTCTGTTATAGTTGTCGGATAGAGTAGGATGGGTGTCTGGTAAGGGAACAATGCTGGCCTAGTGAAATATCCACAAAAATCAAAATACGAACGATAACTAATTCAAAATATGCCAAAATATGCATATAGAATCAACTGATTTAGGAATAAATAGAATCAAACCGGAAAAACCCAATATGTGTATCCGGTGTATGTCAAGTTAATAGATGACAACTTACGTGTATAATTGACGCCAAAACTAATATTGCTGACAATAAGTAAATGAGTAAATTGCTTGAAGATATTTTATTTTGATGTATTAAATAGTATATTAATAAAAGATAGCAATTTTTACAATACAGTTTGGTAGTACATGTATGTTTTAAAACAAGATCTTAATATGTAAAATAGTTAAAAATACTCACCAAACAAGATCTTAATATGTAAAATACTCACCAAACAAGATCTTAATATGTAAAATACTCACCAAACAAGATCGTAATATGTAAAATACTCACCAAACAAGATCTTAATATGTAAAATAGTTACCAAACACGATCTTAATATGTAAAATACTCACCAAACAAGATCTTAATATGTAAAATACTCACCAAACAAGATCTTAATATGTAAAATACTCACCAAACAAGATCTTAATATGTAAAATACTCACCAAACAAGATCTTAATATGTAAAATACTCACCAAACAAGATCTTAATATGTAAAATACTCACCAAACAAGATCTTAATATGTAAAATAGTTACCAAACACGATCTTAATATGTAAAATACTCACCAAACAAGATCTTAATATGTAAAATACTCACCAAACAAGATCTTAATATGTAAAATACTCACCAAACAAGATCTTAATATGTAAA
The DNA here is from genome assembly GCA_964023205.1 of Lutraria lutraria. Taxonomy (NCBI): domain Eukaryota; kingdom Metazoa; phylum Mollusca; class Bivalvia; order Venerida; family Mactridae; genus Lutraria; species Lutraria lutraria. The sequence continues at coordinate 15,362,830 of OZ026840.1, forward strand.
ATACTCACCAAACAAGATCTTAATATGTAAAATAGTTACCAAACAAGATCTTAATATGTAAAATACTCACCAAACAAGATCTTAATATGTAAAATACTCACCAAACAAGATCTTAATATGTAAAATACTCACCAAACAAGATCTTAATATGTAAAATACTCACCAAACGGGATTATGTGACATATTGTTACACTTATAAACCACGCCCATGCTAAATGGATTTTCATCGTGGAAAGTCAACAAGATTTTCATAAAGTAATTCCGGACGTACGTAATTCGTGTTTGATATAGCCATCCTAAAATAAGATCAAATATTTCATATATGAAAACGAACACTTATCCGTAATTGTTTACGAAATGGACAAATATTAGGTAGACGAAGCAAATGAATTCAAATTTAAATTGCACTGAAAGTGGAAAAATAACAGCCATTGATGTTTTTCGCTTTGTCTTTAATAAACAATACATATGAACATAATCAGAGCGGACAGACAAGGGGTTTTAATCCACTGTAAATATATCAGCCCGTCCGCTGGGCTGCAGGAAAGCGCAAGGTCTATGGATATTTGGTTCGCGAGTTCGTACCACCGGGTGGGACACATGCTCTTTTGACGATTTGGATTTAGTACATTAAGCCTAAAGCCATTCGTTCTCCACTGAAACGTTGATGGTAACATATGGAGAATAAGATTAGGCTTGTCATATTTAAAAACGGTTTCTTGACCAATGGTATTCGCCTATTGCGGTATTGTATTAAACTGTCAAAGCTGCATAATGTCACGGTCAGTGCTTGTTCCTGTTCTTAGCTTCGGTGAGATTCGATCACTTTCGAAAGCTACACTAACATTTTCGTTATACCGGTTGTCGAACGAATATCTAACGGAAAAATAAACGAAAACTTATAAAATTATATTGTTGTTGAGAGGTTGTTGCTCTAGAGATGTTAAATTAATAGTTAAATCGTGCAGTGGGAAAACAATAATGTTGTTGCAGAAGGGAGGTTGTTGCTCTAGAGATGTTAAATTAATAGTTAAATCGTGCAGTGGGAAAACAATAATGTTGTTGCAGAAGGGAGGTTGTTGCTCTAGAGACGTTAAATTAATAGTTAAATCGTGCAGTGGGAAAACAATAATGCTGTTGCAGAAGGGAGGTTGTTGCTCTAGAGATGTTAAATTAATAGTTAAATCGTGCAGTGGGAAATACCATGCTGTTATTAAAGTGAGGCTGTTGCTTAAGAGAGGGCCGCTCTGGAGAGGTTACACTGTATCTATAACATCTGCTATGCTAATGCGCTCTGAGAAGTTAAGTGAGGCTTTGCTATGAAATTATCATGCGTTCTTCAAACAATTGTATAATTAACATTGATTAACCGTATGAACTTTTAATCAGTCGCTCGATGAATACATAACTAGGTTTTCTGGGTTATTGTATGATATTCATGTCTCAATGTAATGTTTAAAGGGGCATACCCTACAACTGACAAACATTCTGTGAAAGTGTAAAAATGTGCTAGATGTATATGTAAAACAATATATAAAGGATAATTGCAGGAAGAACATGGGTTATAAAATGACTAGTTTAGGTACTAGCCGCAAAAAACATAGCTATAAATAATAAATCACTTCCACCCAAAAAAATCCATGACTAAATGTATGTGTCACAAATACATATTTTTTATGATTTTATTTTTAATTGGATGATTTTTGGCTGAAACTTTCTTCGTCGACTTTTTTCTTTACAAGCTTCTAATTTATTATCATTTTGACTTAATTCTAAATGCACCAAGTTGTAGGATATGCCCCTTTAAAATTGTCTGTTTCTGGTTACACGACTTATCCTATTACCCTAGCTTTCCCCACGGCCCTAGACTTTTTATCAAGCATTTTTAACCAGCCCACATGCTACCAAGAGCAAAAAACACCGACCTAACTACCCAAGTCTTAGAAGGTGATTTTATATCATTCCTATGTTGTCGTCATGCAGAGACTTTCATTGGACCTGATAACAGTCATACTCAGCTTGGTTGAAAGGAAATCCGCACAAGAAAATAGGTCTCAACTAAATAGTGAGAATATATAGGTGTACCTGGTGTATTTCCTCAATTAAGTGTGTCGGATCTAAATATATTTCAAATAATTTTATTGTAACTACATGCAAAGAGCCATGCATTTAAAAGTGTATGACTGTAAGATACAATACATATTCAAACGAAACGTTCCGCGTATTCGCTGTTAGCCAAAGAAATAGCGCACCTTAGTGTCGCTGATTTGCATAGCTGTTTCCGTAAAAATAGTTCTACTTTCGGTTTTTCTCTTTCTATAGGTCAGTCTATTCACTACAGACATATGCGTACATTTGCAATAATTACACTACCAACAAAGCATGTGTTTCGTGCCTTTTTGACATTATCTTGACATTACAGGGCGATTCTTTAATTTAATTAGGGCGAATTCTTGTCTTATCCTATTGGTTTACACATTACACAAAATGGCGACGTAAACATCGAGTTCATGTCGGTACCCTACGGATGACGAATATCTAAACTGCGGACTTGCGAATAACAATATGAACGTAAAATATGGTCGTGGGCTTAAAATAATAGTTGAAGTGTTCTTTTATGCAAGATTATCTTTATACTATCAAATCTGAATCTCGTGCTAATTCGGATTAACTGTATGCCCTATTTTTATACTGTATCATTGTGTCAGGGTCTTTTTGATTTGAGTGACCCTGATTGTATTTAATGTTGTGTTAAAAAATTTTAGAATCGATTTTGATATTTACCATTATTTATGTGTTGTTCCCTTGCTTGTGTATTACAAAGAGTTCTTCATGCATCTTCATGCATTTGCATTACTTGTCTTAATCCAATGTGCTGTCAACATTTTCAATGATTTTATTTCTTTTTTTAAATGCTAAAATAATGGTAAAGCGTATGCCATTCTCCAGTGTCAAACATTTATATGTCCTGCATTACAAGTAAATGCTAAGTCGGTCTGTTAGTGTAAATGTTAAAAACATTTGCATGGATACGAATAAGGGTACATTTCTTCTTTTCCAACGGATGGAAAAAATCACACTCCGACAGTATTTTCAGTACTTTGATTTAATGAGCATGTACCCGGAAACAAACAATTTGTTCTGCTTTATTTGTACTTAAACCTCTACTGTTATATGTCACCATAAAACATGCAATAAAACGCTCATCATCTAATTAATTAACAATCAACACTTAACTGTTATTCACTCCATACCAGATGAACATGTACATCCGTTTTATATATCTGTCATGTAAAATACACACATACATAATGACTCAGTCTAAATCCATTTGCAGTAAAAAAAAGTGTGGGGGGGTGAGTTATGTCTTTGGTTTATTTCATTTCTAAGTAAATCCGGCACATTTGAACTTTCATTATTCTCCTATATTACAGGTAAGCGTCTACAAAAAAAGTGTTTAAAAAATATTGTTAAATTGTATGACCCGGTTTACTAAAAAGTGGTAAATTAAGGCTTTGATTAGATTAAAGATTGCGGACAGAAGCTAATTTACTAAAGGTACCTGTCTTTGATTAACAAATGCAGCTTTATCTGATCAATACAACATTGTAGTGGCTGCTGGCTTCCAGTTCTAACAAGATAACGGGTGTTCTAATTTTTTAGATAGAAATTTTTTAGATAGATCAGAGGCATATTGTTTTTGGTCCGTCTGTGTGTCTGTCTGTTTGTACCAAACCTGTAAACTTGCCAATTAAATCAAAACGCTTCCACCAACTGTCATCAAACTTCATATGTTGGTTCCTTATGACAGCCTCTACAGGACCAGTGCATTTTAAGGGGGTTGGTGCGTCGGATGCACCCCTCCCCCATTAGTGCGCCTATGATTATCATCAAAGTTTAAACTTTTCGATACAGTATGACGGTTTATCTATGCATGTATTGGATTATTTGCGATAGAATCCATTTCAAAGTATAACATTTTCTATCCAGATGAACCATGATCCGCCATTTATTTAGACTTACAGACAGTTAATGGTCTCGGACCAACAGTCACTAGCCACTCACCGCCGTGTGAATTCGAATCCCTAAATCCCTTAAAGATATCACGTATAATTTATCTTTGATAGCCTCTATTTACAGCTTCAATTGCATTATTGTTATATACTGTATTTTCATTTATTTACGTCGGGCTCAATTTTCGTGGTTTTTACTAAAATGGATATATCGTGGGGACATAAATTCGTGAATTTTGATTTTTGAAAAGAAATGCCTTATCTCTGTATTTAAATTCGTGGAGATTTGATTTCGTGGATGAGCCGCGACCCACGAAATTCACGAAACTAAATACCCAACGAAAATTAGTGATTCCACAGTATTGAATTACTTTAGAATCGGTTAATTAATTGTATCCCATGCATAGAATATTGCCTGAAAAATGTTTGTATCTAGTTATCCAACCAATCCCAATTTTTTTCCCGGCGATCCTAGATTTTTTATTAGGCACAAGGAACAGTAGAGTCATTTCTCACTATGTTATCTTTTTGCACGCTTTCGAGGGACCAAAGAAGCCCTACCTGGACTACCTATCCTATTCTAATGAGCATTTAATCAGAAACTAACATAATATTTTTACGACTATATTAATAAATGACCTAAATTTTAAGAATAGGCAAGTTCGAGTAAATACAGTACAACCTCTCTAGAGCGGCCTTCTCTTGAGCAACAACCACCCTCCAACATCAGCATGATTTGCCCACATGATTTACTTATGAATTTAACATTTCTAGAATAACAACCTCTCAACAACAGCATAAGTTTGTTACTCCCAGGGTGTCGCTTGGAGAGGTTGCACTGTATATTTGCTGTATTCAATTTTACCATTATCATGTTTTAACGCATGCGTTAGATTTAACAACACATAAAACCTAAGAAAAACAACAAAGAAATACGTCGGTTAATTAACAATACCGTGAGCTAATTAACATTCATAACTACGTGTCCATACGATGTACGCAAGCACATTACGTTGACATAATTACGCTTGTGTTGATTGTAAATCAGTGACATAAACGTATTCTACCATGTCTAATTTATAGTAAATGAATAACACCGTAATTAGCATGCGCAGGCTTTAAAACAAAACAAGATTGATGTAAATTTTATAGTGCATTAATTTGGTCTTTATATATACAATTAATTCATTAATTAAGAATAATTAAGTGTAATATAATTTTCCAATGAACGCCTAATCTTATAAACTCGATTTTGTTTCACATTTTATAGTAATTATTAATCCATGTCTTTCAATAAGTAAATATATTTCGCTATTATTTCATCTAAAACCATTTATTCAGTTAAAACTTAGAACATACTCTCTCTATGGTATTAAAAACAACACACACAAGTTAGGAAATTCATTGACCTAAATACATGCAGTGTTTTAAATGTAAAAAAATGCTACGATGTATGTTAAAATACAACTTAACTCTAATAATGTTAGCGTAGATAAAACTACTTACATGTGTAACAATTCCTGTCCAAATCATTTTTTTCTGTTGTTCTGTCGTAAGTTAAGATATTGTTTGCAATAATCTTAAAGTAAAGAACATTAAAAAACGTTAACTAATGGTCACTTATTACGACATATTAAACCATGTATAACATGGTATATATACGCCATGCATCTATGTAACGCAGCGGTTTACGGTTCACTTTCACCTGTCAAAATGATGATGTGAACGTGGTTCATGTTGTGAGTTATCTCCCTTCTATCGCTGATGCGTAAATATTTTCTTTCGGGTTATGTGGATGATCTTTAGGTAAAAATTACACTATGTCTGTTTACTGCTACAATTTACTCACTGACACTGCTAGATCGTACTTACTGGTATAGTCAGTATGCATGGTGGCACCTTCATCATGTCTGTTGACAATGAAAGCAAGCTTGCTGGAAGTTGCAATTTGTATGCTGTTTAGACCCTGGTGTTTTTATAATAATTTCATAATCACAGTTCAATGTGGCGAATTGAAATATTTCAAGACGCCGGTGAAGCATAAAATTTTGACCCCGGTGAAAAATGACCACCACGGTTATTTCTCAACGTTGAAAATCGACCCCGACAAGTTTTCAACCAAGAAAGTCGTTGAATATTGATCAATGTTAAATTTTGATCAATACTGGGGTTAATTGTTTACGATAACTTTAAACTTAACACAAATATCAGAGATTGACTGTACGACTATGAAAATTATTCATGCAGGTGCGTAGCTCTCGTAAAACACTGTTTCACGGTCTATATATACATTTTGTCGTCCTAATTAAGCGCCCTTTTGCTCTTGTCTATATGCGACATCATATCGATTTTTTTGGCGGTCAATTTTACATTTAGCGATGCAATGCTTTATTGTGTAAATTGAGGGTACTTTCTGTCATACAAATTATTCAATTCATACTGTTTCTAATTTTATTTCTAGACATAATAAAGCAATGACTAGCTGATTTACTTGACTATATCTTGTCAGTAGGTCGTTACTGTAATGTTTTATATCATTAAAATGAGACAATGTTATTATGCAAATTAACGTATTTTATTGACTTTCCATTCATGACGATTGCGTGGGATTATTTTACTGTCGCGTCATCGGGCACTACAAGTGTTTTTAAATCCACATAATTGGAGTTTTTGAACTTATTTTTGTTACTGGAACAGGACAAATCGAAAACATATATGATTGGTGCCGAAACGGTGACAGTTTATCCAGAGGCTTGCCCGTTTTAAGTTATTTTTCTTAGAAGTCGCATCGGATAAACTGTCTATCTCGGCGCCATGTAACCATGCATTCTCAATATGCCGCAAAACTCTTGTTTCAGCTTTGGATTATGGTTTTTCAATGTTTCAAGCAATTTGTCAGCTTTTCAAATAAAATGAAAATTTCGGTGTCTGACCCGATCAATACACAAGGAAAGAACCTCTTTAAAATCGTGTAAATATGAAATTCAAATTACCTAGTATACAGTTTTATGAATAGAAATCGTGAGAATGGCTTACATTATATAATTATTTTCTGTAAGGGATGGTTTTCAACGCTGAAAATAACTCTAACAGAGGTTGATCATTTTTTAACGAGGGTCAAATTTTCACGCGAAATGAGGTCATTATTTAAAGGCATGGGTCAATATTTAACGTTGAAAATTGATCTATAATCCATTGAAAAATGACCCCTGCAACGGAACAGTATATGAGCATTGATATTTCGTATCATCAAAGACCTATACTATACAAATAGTATAGATATTTGGTATCATAGAACATATCCAAATGTTTCCCAGGACATGTAAATTTGATAGAAGACGAATATCACTTTACTTTAGAATGCACCCTTCCTCATGCTTTGCGTAAGAAATACATAAAGAAATATTAATGGAATAGACCAAGCCTGTTTCAATTAAAATTGTTATTTGAGAATCATTCCAAAACTATGTAAGTAACCTTAATGTAGCTTTTTAACTACGTGATGTATTGCGCACAATTTAATTATAGTATTTACATCAGTTTTGTACTCCATGATTGTACATGTATATGATTTTTTGTATAAATATCTTGATTGCTAACGTTAATTACAAAATGATGTTATTATATTCGAACATACCCACTTACTTCTTTTCAACATGTTATATAAAGCCAAAAAGTTTAATGCCATTTCCTCACGGCTCATAACACTTAATTGGTCAAATCATAAATGGATGCACAAAATTGTTGATCGGGACATTGAAATAACCTCAACACAGCGAAAATTATTTATATATATATACAAAGAAGCAGATTTTTTTCATTTTTCTTCTTACAGCGAAATATCGTATTATATAAAGGGGGGGGGGGGTAATGGCTGGTGGGTGGTTTCCCTTGATATTTGACATTATATGGTGTTTTTTTATCACTGAAAAAATTCCTGAATGAAGCAAGATTATTCTTTTATCAGTCCAGATAAGAAACTTTAAAATGTATGAAGATTTAGGTTCTTATATTTTCAAAACGGGTTATCACAGAAATTCAAATTTGAATTAGAGGGAGGAGTTTATTGTAAAAACACATCGTCTGTTTCAGCTATATATAAATTCAGTACACTTAGTCAGCATTCACTGTATGTCTTTCACTGATAAAACAATGTATAGAGAGAGCTGATTGGGTAAAACAATGTAGTGAGAGAGTTAATTTGCATCCGATAGTCTGATATCGGATGTTAGGCCTTTATAAGCAAGTTCGCCATAACGGTTGTCATCTGTACACCTTTAAAGGGCGACGCTCGAGCCACGTACTTTTCAATGTGTACACTACGATAGCGCTATGCACTGACCTGTGTTCTTCTGCTCGGGGCATTATGGGAATTTGCAGGAACTACTTACAAAATGGAAGTTATAAACAATAACATAACGTGACGTCACCGTATGGTACACATTGGAGCCAAGCGTTCTTCAACATTGCGTTTCATTAAATAATTATTGTTATTGACAAAAGCACAAGAATAGAAATGGTATAACGTATTCATTTTACATAACTAAACATATTTTGTTAATAACATACAACCGATATGGTTGTTTTGACATTTTTTATCCTTCCGCGTAACTATATTTTAGCGTATGTATAACTATCTGAATGTGGATACGTAGTGACGTCACGCTATGTATTACAAATCATACGATTTACTTCCCTTCATTTGAACATCGTTTTATATGGTAAATGTTTACAAATTTGGTATATATATGTGAATAAATGTATTTTTCTGACGTTTAATTTTAAGATTGAATAAGTAAATTGTTTCCTATGACTAGTTAATATCCATGGTACCGGTTGTTTAATCCTTAGCACGGTGGTTGCTATGTTACTTGATAACAAATAACTTGATTGGCTAAAAAATATTGTTTTGACCAATGAAAATTTAGAATTGGTTATAACGAAAATGTTTAAAATCCCATAATCATATAAATTTATCGGTCGTAATAGTTTCTGTTGGTCCTATAACAGAGGAATCCGGTGTGTTTTCCTCCCGTGTATACTTTATAGCAAGAAAAAATGTCTTCGAAATCACTATCGTATTTTTTTCAATATCATTGAAATAAATACTATTTATAGAACAGCTGCGTTTTTCCGCAGTCATGTTATGCACACGGCATGAAGTGACGTCACGCGCTCTATATATTTCAAGTTTACAAAAGCAAAATTCAGTGCGAAATGAGTGTTTTTAGAAGAAAAATGGCTTGTTTCGTCGGTATTAATTACCTTGGGATGATATCATCAAATCTTTGTTTTTTGCATATATTTTTTATAGCAAAAAGCTCATGGAGCTTTAAGTTCAGCATTGCCCAAGTGCATGTTATAGTCGTGACGGAATATATGTAGAACTTGAGTATGTTAAAATTATCTTATCACTATGTTTCAGTCAGATTTGTTCCGAATGTCCATATCCCCTATTTGACTTACTCAATCATTCTGAATAATTTTATCACGACCCAAAACCATTGGCTATACCATATTAACTAATTATGTTGCGTTTGTTTGTTATTTGAATCTGGTGAGGTCAGAGGAATTTGATTAGGTATTAAATATGTACATTACAAGAGAAAGAATGTGCGATATTTAGGGTAATAAAATATGTTATGTACTACATATACGTAGTATATTTCATTCGAAAACGACAACAGTTAAGAGGGTTTTTTATTGTTTATGCCCCGGTGTGTCAAACATGGAAAATAATGACAGAGACACGATTTAATGTTTAATTCCATATCCTATATCAGAACCGCCATTACACATCAGATTCACTCCTGTGCTGAATGTAGCGTCAGTGGCAAGAAACAGACAAGCCATACCAATCTCTCTAGGTTCTCCAAGACGTTCCAGTTGCTGAAAAAGATACATATAGTGACATTATCGTGTGTGTCTTTCAAAACAAAACTCGAGGTTTATAAAAGGTAATGGTTTTGTTTATTATAGTGTCACCCCTATTGAAAGGGCCAGTCAAGTTGGCTTATGAGACACCTATCTTATGTTCGCACAGTACCTCCCGAATCCCTTCTCCTATTGGCGGGTGCCTGACTGAGATAACCATTATTTAACTAGCTGGCGGCTCACAAACCGACCGCATCAGTTCTAACCCAGTCTCCACTGAGGTTCGAACCTTCGATCTCCCGCTCCCAAGGCGGACACCCTAACCACTCGGCCACGGTTGTGGTATATATTTGCTTTCATCAGTATTTCAGTTAGGCCTATACATATAGTACAACCTGTCCAAAGCAACAATCTTTGGGAGAAGCACAATTATGTTGTTGCTGATAGGTTGTTGCTCTAGAGAGTATAAATTACATGTACTAGTTAAAACGTGCAGATGAAAATAATCATGCTGTTGTTGAAGGGAGGTTGTATATCAAGAGAAGGTTGTACTGTATATACCATCGGGCAGTCAACCTAACCAGTGTTCATGGATTCTGCTACAGGACTATTTTTGCCTCTCGCGAGGCGAATATCTGCCAACTTACCCACATAAATCGGAGATGAAGGACATTATATCTTCAAACAGATCGTCAGAGAGAACATACGTGCTTAAAGGGTGCTAATTATGAAACCGCGGTCAGTAGCCTTGTAATCACAAAAGGGGCTGTACGCAAGTGTCATATGTTAAGGGAGGTAACAATGTGCGTCCATTCTGAAAGCTGTTACTTGATAAGCATTATTGAGCAACGACAAATTAATGTTCTAGAACAGAAAATTAAACACAGTTTATGTACAAAAAAAACAAGGAAAAAACATACCATCAGTTTTGTATAATCTGCGCCACCCTTCGTAAACAAAGCTTGCAATAATGGTGTATTTATTGGGCCTGGGCAAATCCTGTAAATGTTATAAGTTGACAATTTGATAGAGAGGTGTTTCAGTCAAAATGTTTGTATAATCATTATACTGACTCATAAATGTTCTGATTTACCGGACAATAATCGTAAGTATTTCCTTAGGTGACGCAACGTGCGTTAAGAGGGCCGCCATAATATGCTCTATAAATCAAGCTAACGCTGTAGCCGTGCAAAACAATCGTTTGTTTTTTGTTGTTGTTTTTTTAAGAAAAGGACAAATTTCCCAAACATTCTACTTTCTTTACACTTTTACGCAAACACTTTTAAGCATTGTTTGCGGACATGTTTTTTATCATCATGTATATGCATTGCTAATGGTATAATTTAATATAAAGGTAATAACATGTTGAATTACATTTGTATACATAACAGACGAGTATTATATGATTTATACATAATATTTATCAAAATGTGTATTGGTTGTATACATTGTATATTAATTAAATAAATATTGCAAGAAATTTGTCATGGAAATTAACGAACATTCTCTTGAGAGAGAGGGAAACAATTTAATACAACTAATAATTATATTTTTTTCTTTTCTCAAAATTTTATAAATATAAGTTGATACATTTTTAAGTTCTTTAATATCCTCTGACTTCAAAAGATTAATAAATACAATAAAACCCAGATTATTCGAATTCCTAGGCTCCGAAAAAATTATTCGGATAATTCATGGTTTCGAATAATACAGGGTATTTGGATAATATAGAGGGTATTCGGATAATATACAGTGTAATCGGATAATATAGAGGGTATTCGGATAATATACATGGTATTCGGATAATACATGGTATTCGGATAATATAGAGGGTATTCGGATAATATACATGGTATTCGGATAATACATGGTATTCGGATAATATACAGTGTAATCGGATAATATACATGGTATTCGGATAATACATGGTATTCGGATAATATACAGGGTATTCGGATAATACATGGTATTCGGATAATATACAGGGTATTCGGATAATACATGGTATTCGGATAATATACAGTGTAATCGGATAATATACAGGGTATTCGGATAATACATGGTATTCGGATAATATACAGGGTATTCGGATAATACATGGTATTCGGATAATATAGAGGGTATTCGGATAATATACAGTGTAATCGGATAATATACAGGGTATTCGGATAATATTCATGCTATTCGGATAATATACATGGTATTCGGATAATATAGAGGGTATTCGGATAATATACATGTTATTCCGATAATACATGGTATTCGGATAATACAAGGTATTCGGATAATACATGGTATTCGTATAATATACATGGTATTCGGATAATACAGGGTATTCGGATAATACAGGGTATTCGGATAATACAGGGTAATCGGATAATACATGGTATTCGGATAATACATGGTATTCGGATAATGCATGGTATTCGGATAATATACATGGTATTCGGATAATACAGGGTATTCGGATAATATACATGGTATTCGGATAATACAGGGTATTCGGATAATATACATGGTATTCGGATAATATACATGGTATTCGGATAATACAGGGTAATCGGATAATATACAGGGTATTCGGATAATACAGGGTATTCGGATAATATACATGGTATTCGGATAATACAGGGTATTCGGATAATACAGGGTATTCGGATAATATACATGGTATTCGGATAATACAGGGTAATCGGATAATATACAGGGTATTCGGATAATACAAGGTATTCGGATAATACAGGGTAATCGCATACTATAGAGGGTATTCGGATAATACAGGGTATTCGGATAATCGGTCGTCGAATAATCGAGGTCTTACTGTATAACCAAACTTGAATATTGCCAATATAATATTTTTATGTATGTTTTTCTATTTTCAAAGTACAATTGACATTCTAGTAAAAAATAAAAACTTAACAGCTACATAACTGACATTTTCTACTATACTAACATTAATCAGGAGCAAAAGTTGCTGATACTACGAGATAGGTCAGATGCTCGCCAAACGTAAATGGCAATTAGCACTTTTTCTGTATTACGTGGATGTGTTGATTCAAAGTAGCCTGGTGTTTACATTATATTATCGATATTTGAAAAGAAAGACAAAAACTGTATGTTGAACACACATTGATATCAGTTTTTAGTAAACAATATATAGTGCAAGTGTACCTCTTTAATTCAGACTTGATCAATCCCTTATGGTTGACCAAAGTATACAAAATATGTATGAAAGAAAAACGGGCTGACAAACGTGTATATATATTTCTTATACTTTACTATTATTTGATCTACTGTTCAGTATTACTAAATTCAAAAAGAAGAATTGGCCTTTAACTGCAAATAAAATTGTCATACCTGCATAACTACTGTAACTATGCAGGTATGTACACAAGCCTTTCCTGCAGAAAAAATAATCGAAAGTGAAAAACTCACGTGTTGACCCTAACACCATTTTCCGCTTCGTCTATCGCTAAAGCCTTTGCCAAAGCAGGTATCGCCCCCTGTCCAAATCATGTACATGTATTATTATCAATTAAAATGTTATATATGTGTTTTATTTAAATATTGTTATACATAAAGAAAGATAAGGTTTGTAACTCACATGCGTTGCAATTGTGGTGCAAAACGATAAAATGTCTTTCAATGCATGTGCTTTTCATGGAATCATTTTAAAGCATTTATAAAGCATTCGTTTGACTATGGTTCACTTTGATTGTGAACAATTACTAAGTATTTTCAAACTGGTCTTCAAATTTTCCTCTTCATTCTAACTTGATAACAAGGCAATGTTTAGGATGAGCAGTGGTGTAGGGGGAGAACGTCAGACTCTTAACTAGGAGGTTGCGGGTTCGATTCCCGTCAGTGGCTGACTTTGACCGGAATTTTACCTCCACAATCCCTTCTTTCGGCGCGAGTACTGGTCAGAACTCAGATTCATCAAGAGTAGTTAATATAAGTTGTGTGAACTTGCTCTACTATCGATGAAAAATAAATAAGTTTAATCTAGACAATGGTAAGACCGGTTTTTGAAGTATTGACCATAATGTAGTGGTTTTACGGTAAAAAACCGCTACCAGCGCTATTACCTTAGTGGCACAGTATGTTGGACATTTCGCCTCACCCGCAGTACCGCTAACACTGGATATGTTGACAATATTACCTTTGCTTTCCCGAAGATGGGGCAGTACATACTGAAAAGGAAAACTTATCTGTAAAAATATTTGATACATTGTATTTACAATGCTATTGAAGGACTTCCAAAACTATAATACATGTGCATTGTATTTCCACTACCGACTTAATCCTTTATGCTTCTGCCCTTCAACATGCGCTACAAAATTTCGAGCCATAGTTTACTTTTCTCACGACAACTACAGTGCAACCTCTCCAGAGCGACCCTCTCTTGAGCAACAACCTCAATGCAACAACAGTATTATTTTCCCACTGCACGATTTAACTATTAATTCAACCTCTCTAGAGCAACAATCTTTCAACAACAACATATTTTGCTACTTCCAGAGGGTGTTGCTTTGTAGAGGTGGCACTGTACCTACAATTAGCAATCTTCATATGTAAGATCCTCATGACAACCTCTCCACGCCTGTGAATTTTCAGGTCAGTAGGTTTAATGTCAAGGTCACCCGGAAGGGGGATTATGTTTTAACAAGAATTCTCTTTTAAAAAAGAAAATCGGCGCAGATACAATACAAAATTAATGCCATGTAGCTGTATAGTTTTCGGACATTGGCAAAGTCATGCATGGCGACTCTTGGTTACTGAAATTAATTAATTGACTTTTTGGTAAAATGTACTCAGTTGTTAATGTATATTTTTCTCACCAGCTATGTCATGAAATCCTCAACTTGTCAAAATAACTCAAGTTAGCAAAAAATGACCTATGATTCTAAATACATTTTTGTAACAGTGATGAAGTTAGAAATGTATCTGTCATCAGGTAGATGTTGCTCATATCTGTCATACAAGCACACTAGTCACATGTTTTTAAGGTTTGTTTGTTTATTTATTTAAGTTGAATTTAGTGTCGGTGCCAGATTTGACATTTAAACAAAGTGTACTATTACCATAACAGTTAAGGCTATATAAATAAAATTCTTAGCTTATTTTGCATAGTTAAAATATTTTGATAGTTATATTATTTACAGCTATATTCATGATTATAGTTATTGCATTATTTTCAGAGACCATAAAACTAACAATTAAAAATCTGCCCTAAAATTTCATAACAACAGCACGTTTAACCAATGACAAACTTTCTTCTTAAACTGAAATTTTTGTATCTAATAATTTCATTGGTTACAAATGTAGGTCAAAATCCATTTTGATACAGCTGCGCCGAAAAACATATCTTGCTTTGTGTTACGTTACCTTACTCATTGTGAAGATGCTAACAACGTTGATTTCAAATATTCGTCGGAAGTCGTCAACTGGAATATCATCAATGGTGACCGCACCGCTGTCTATAGATTACAGAAAATGAAAATACAATGAACCTTCGATATAAGACCATCTCAACGTAACTGACAAATACATGAGCAATAATATTAGTAAAAATCAAAGCACTGAAAGTACTCATGGATATTTAACACATATGGACTTTGCATTGAAACATGGAACTGGAACTAATCTAACAATTGCAAGGCGGATGTAGAAAAAAGTAGTACTTCAGTCCGCATCAAAATTCATGCGCGCCGAAAACTGTTTCCTATAAAACAGACTTATTCATGGGAGACAAATTATACGTGAAATATTGTAAACAAATGTTTTTTAAGATTTAAACACATTGATGCTCGAAAACAATATTACTTACGAATACCAGCATTATTGACGAGACCGTCAATTTTACCAAATTCAGACACAATCTTCGCCACACATTCCTGAAATGTGACGGCAATATAAATCAAAGGACTGGAAGTACTTGTGGAAGCTGGGCTTGACTTGCATTGCAACACAGAACGGGAACCAGTTAAACAAGTACATGGCGTATGTAGAAAAACGTAGGTCCGCATAAAAATTCATGCGCACAGAGCGAATGCCGGCTATGGAAAGCTGAAATATCGTTTAGTTTCTCAAAATAGTTTAATATTTCAAGTTGCGTTCTGTCCACAAGGCCACCTGTGTGTTGTTGACTTCAAAGCATATGAAGAATCATTTCAATTAAACTTCAAATAACAGTTTGTTTTACATAAATTCGGGTGTTTTCCAAATTGATGCCATATTGAATTCTGATCAGATTGAGATTAGCAACTTAAATGAATCTTTAATGAAAGGTTGATCCATAATATCTCATTTTTACAAAGTATCACCGTATAAGACGCGGCATTCAGATTCTCGGGACGTGTTTGCATGATGAAACAAATGTGTGAAATACGTGCCATGCATTATCTCCCTTCATGATCCATTTTGTTAAAAAGATATTCTTGTGTTATTATTTAAATTGTTACTAAAATTGGTAATAACATTAAAATCACTTCGTTAATTGCATTTAAACATGTACTTACAGGCGCGTAGCTAGCCCTCCATGGATGTGGATTCAGGATTAAGCTAGGAGGGTCCGGGGGCATGCTCCTCCTGAAAATTTTGAAAATAATGGTGCAATCTAGTGCATTCTAGGCGATTTCAGGGCCATAAAAAAAACGAAAATCCTGCGTAAATTCCGGCACCGATTTCTTAATATTATATTAGAATATGGACAAATAGAATACATTAAGGCGTCAAGGGTTTATACATTAATGAAGTAGATTTTTGTGATTTTAAAAAATTCCTGATTTTTTTTGGTCAGAATCATGTGGATTCAGCCGCGTACTCGCGTATAGGCAGCTACGCGCCTGACTTATCATTTTACTAGTGGAGTTTTCTTAAATAAAACGAAGTATAACATCTCGTGCGCGCGTACCTTGATCTGTTCTTCATTTGTGACGTCACATTTCATAAACTTCACTTTACCGGGACTATTTATATTCGACAATGAGGCCTTTTCATCTGAAACTTTATTAAAACGTGGATGGGCAATTACATTGTTAATAACGCATTCGTTCTGACCGAAAAGGCAATGAGTGCGAGTGGTGTATTTTGATTATTGTTTGTTTGAGTCGTGTAGCTTGCTCGTATCGCTATAGGTTTTATTTATTATAGTGTCACCCCTATTGAAAGGGCCAGCCAAGTTGGCTTATGAGACACCTATCTTAAATTCGCACAGTACCTACCGAATCCCTTCTGCTTTTTGCCGGGTGCCTAGCTGAGATGGGCCTAGTGTAACCATTATTTAACTAGCTAGCGGCTCACCAACCGACCGCATCAGTTCTAACTTCTAACTCCGAAGGCGGACATCCTAACCACTCAGCCACGGTTGCGCTATATGTGAGGAGTTTTGCGTGGAGTGATGGTTGGTACGTGCATGTTAAGATACATGTTTTATGGTATATGTGGTCATGTAAGGCCTTATTACAACATTATACACCATCCATGAATAGTATGTTAAAAATACTGGTTGTTTACGATTGTTCACGGTGAGCCAGTCAACAAGACTGGTTTCTGTTTATATGAAAGTCACGGTATTGTGCGTGTCAATTAGCCCAACCTGTGATGGTGGCTACTATAGATATTCAAATGGTGCCAGGTGCATTGCATGTAAATGACATTTGTGAGGCCCATTTTTTCTATCTACTATGGACTTCAAATTTGATGATACAACGTATAATGATGAATGACTTAATTTAACTTTCAAATTCAATTTAATTGTCGGAATAAAAATAACCCAAACATATATCTTATTAAAAAAGTACCAAATCACAGGATAAGTAACAAGAAAATGTATTACCTGCCTTATCTAGTACGACCACAAAACCACCATGCTCGGCTGTGAATGTACACAATGTGTTTGAAATATTATTCAATGTTCAACTAGGAAGACTGCAATTTTTTAACCTATGTTTACTTAAATTTCTTGTGGACATTTTTTCGTTCTACATATCAGAATGCTAGTGCAATCATATTACAAATTGGACCTCTTGAATCTACTTTTTATCATAACAGTGTCGAGACTATCAAATATACAGAGACTAATTAATGCAATCGTAACTACTCGGGCATTTCCGTACTCGAACAGTTATGCGGTTTCCGGTCACTTTACTTTTTCAACACTATATTTTCAAGACCATTCTCAGAAACGTGTGTAATCGTTCGCGATTGATAAAGTGGGCATCAAATTCTCGTTGAAAGAGAAACAGGTTGCTTCCATCGTTGGACTACCAATTAAGGGTCAGTCATGGTGTAAAGTAGCCCGTGAACAACAACGACAAAATGGCGGCCTGCCTATTAATGTTCGAGGCACTTTTCTTTAGACATACACCGAGGGGTTCCGATTGAGACTATGATGTTATGCTTTTTTTGTGAGTTAGCTGCATATGTAACTAAATACAGTAATTAGATATACAACCTAACACTTCAACGCATCCTTTTCCAATACCACTACATCCGCCAGTAACTATGGCAACTTTGCCGAGAAATCGTAATCCGCTCGACATGTCTTCATAGAATATCTATTATAATTAAAACGATGTCAATATCACATTATTACAAAGATAAGAATATCGTGATAAGATGGCTGATGACCTTATTTTCTTTCATTCGCGTTTGTTGATTAAAGGGGCATGCCCTGGAACTGAAGCGTCTCGAATAGCAATCAAATTGGTATCATTTCAATGCCTAAATCAATTAATGAAATCCCTGTAAAATATTTACAAAATATCCCGCTAGTTTACTAAAAAAACACATTTCAAGATTTACCAAACCTTCCGATTTCGGCATCAGAAATTATAACTCATTTTCACAACTCCACCCTTTCGGGATCTGTCAAAACCGAAAACCTCGCTGAAAAAATGTCAACAAACTGAAATGGTAAGTATTGGTCATGCTATGTTCACTTGAAAGGCAGTGCACATGTTCAGACGTATCGGAAATATCGTTGTCGTCAATAAAAGGTTGACAGCCTTTTATTCAAGCCGACATACAAATAATGACGCGCGCGTTATAGGGTCATTTTTTAATTTGACTTTTCGATAATAATTGGTTTTACAAGTGACAAACGCATTTTTGGTGTACGAAAATAAATACACAGCAGTTCCTGGGCATGCCCCTTTAAGAATTGTTTCTAATGTTTCGGGCGTTTATATACTGTACAAACGCTCAGGCGTGGTTTTTGGAAATTCCGTGAAGCGTGCACATCAAGGACTTATATGTATGTACATGTATACATACATGTATATAAGTCCTTGTACTGCATAAACGCCCGAAAAATAATATTAAATCCTTATATTTACAATTGTTCCTTTCTTTTCTTGTATAAATCATTTTTGATAGTGTGAAAACACTGATAATTCGTGTTATTAGGGGACAACATTAACCTTTATTATACCTCACGTGATTAATTTACTCTATAGTCTTACGTGACGTCAGAGGGTGACAATCTGTAATGTCACCCTCTGACATTACATTTCGGCCCGCTTGCCATAACGAAACTGCCCTCACGCGCTCACGCGATTTTACCGGGTGTCGTATTTTATTCAATCTCTGTTGTATCGAATACTAACCGTGTCTAGACACTTTAGGCACTTAGTAGAATATACTTGTAGTTTGACATCCGGTTTTGCAGTAGACATTTTGACAGCAAAAGTAACTATGGTGTCAGACAGAAGCTTCGTTTCAATTTCTATTATAGTTTTCGTTATATTTGTTAACATGTTTGTTGCATTTAGTGTCTTTCTTAAAAAAATTTTGTTCGGTATAATAAAATAAATATCACATCCCACATAGGGTGATAGAACGTAATGTTCACCCTTGACAAAGTAATGTCAACCTCGGCTAAAGCCTCGGTCGACATTACTTGTCTCGGGTGAACATTACGTTCTATCACCCTATGTGGGATGTGGTATTTATATAGTAGTAAATTCGGAATCGGGAACAGCTAATAAATACTAGTAATTAAACGCCCAAGATACGGATAAAATTTAAGTGTGGTTAGGATTTTTAGTATTCCTGTAAAGTACGTTTTGCGAATTATTTTTTATGAGTAGATTAATAAGTAATTTCATAGATAGACATGAATGTTTTTGTGATTATAACCGTATTGAAAATCTATGTTTTACGAATAAATTTACGATGGTTTAATGCCTGTATCAAGTTAAATTAGTCATTGTTTAACATAAGATTCATAATTATAAGTACATGTATAATGTTCTCTATTACTACATTTCGCAGAATTATGTAACTATAGTTATATGAGGTCCATTTAATTAACCAGGGTAATCCTTAACAGGTCCGTAGGATCCGGCCCCGTGGGCTTAGCCCCCCCCCCCTCCGAATAGTTTCCGCTCTGTAATGACAGGGGCTATATATTTTTCTTGCCCCCCACCCCCGTCCAATCTTAAATTGCTTCGTACGGGCCTGTATTCCGACTTTAAAGACGTTTGTTACAGTTTTCATAGTTTGCACATATACACATAGGAAAACTGAAAACTTTTTAAAAAAATTAATCTTGGTCAAAATGCGAACTGATTTCATGCAATTCCATTTAGTATTGTATACCCCTTTACTTCAGCTTTCTTTAGCTGGTTGAAGTAAAGAGACTCAACATTTTTCAAAAATATGTCATTTTTAAAAAAGAAAATTGGTAGATATTGGCAAGGACTTATATACATACATGGATTCGCAACTTCCGTATTAACAGTTTAAAGTAATCAAATCCCGCGATAATAAGACGTGAATCAACGGGAATACAAGCTATTGTTTACAAAAGCGAAAATACGAAAAAATCCGTGATATCCGAATGATAATAACAGCGAAAATATCCGTGGTATTCCGAATGTTTAATCTCGGAGACGAAAGGATTATAATAGATGTCCGCCATCTTGGAATTTAAAATGTTCGACTGATGCCTTTTTCGATGCTTATACTTAGACTTTGTGGATTATAAATGTATCTCAATATCTTTAAGGAATTTGTTGCATCCTTTACTAATTTCCCGTGCCCAATTGCCAGAGTTTTATTAGTATAATCAAATTCGTAAACACCCAAATACAGCTGTCGGACATTGCCGAGTATATAGCAATGCATTGTGGGATCGCCGAACGATATCGTTTGATCTATTTTTAGCAGTTGCGAATCCATGTATGTATATAAGTCCTTGATATTGGTTAAAGTAATGAAAAAAAAAACACTCATTATCAAGGACCTTTAAGTCCTTGTCATTACCAATTCTTGAAATTTTGGACAATGACTTGAAAAGAAGTAGGCTTCATAAAAGGAAACTATAAATAAGTCCATGTCTATCGTCACTGTGGATTATCTGCCTTTATATTGACCTAAAATCAGCCAAAAATTCAAATTCAAGGGCAGATAACTAAAAAAAGTTCATCAACTCCATTTTTTCCGACTAAGATGTTTTCTGTTATAAGATGCTATGATCATGCACAGTTTTATTTTCCCTATATGTCTATGCAGAGACGTATACGCCTGAAAAAAATGGAATTTTATGAAAACACATATAATTCCCCTTACCTAACCTCAAATACCCTTCATATGTACCTCATATGACCTATGAACCAGTGATCCAATGAAGAATACCTCAGTATTGACTATATGGAATTTGTATTTACATACAATCAGCGTATATATTGTCGTTATTGGCGAATTTTCCACACAGAAGTCTTAATTGTTATTTAAATTGGAGTTATTTTCTAGAAATAAAGATTGTTGAATAAAAGAAACAACAATAGAAAGTCTCGCATTGCATGGTGGGAAAGTCGTGCTCAGAACGAGGTAATTTAGGTCATTGGTGTATTGATTTGGAAAATAGTCGACGTCATACGAACAGATAAATTAGGATTGTTTATTTGTGAATGCGTCCCGGGGAATGGATGACAACGCAATGGGTAAGTGAAGATGTTTATAACTTTATTTTTTCTTACAGTATCAGCTGGAAAACTGTTGGATTACGATTGTAAAATCATCGAAAGCATGACTTAACCGGGCGGTCGCCATTTTGGATCGTTTAGTGCGAATTCCTTCGTTATATAGCGGGCTGTTTGCTCGTTGAATTATATTTTACTTCATGCCAATATTCGCTCACGTTTCGTTTTTCTGCATAGATTTTATTAATTTGTTGTGCAAGAAATATTCAGGGTTGATGTCCGATCAATCAATAGGTCATTGGGGTCGTGTTTTTGTATTGAAAATGCCCTCAGTTTGAACTGTTGAACTTCTGAACCCAAGATTTTGTTCGGATATTACGTAATAAATACTCCATTGTAACTATACACATTTACCAAAAGGAATGTGGATTACTTTTTTCAATTTTACAACCACTGTCACGTGATTCAATCGAGGCAGTAACAAATATTGCATACAATAACTGCATTCTGATTCATATGCATGATAATCTGAAATATTTTATTTAGTTATTCTTGTCTTGATAATTTTTGGATATCTGCACACAGTCTTAGCTTCGATCGAAATTGAATGTGATTCATCATGTTACAAGATAGTGGCAACAGCGCATGGACAAAATTAACATACTGCTTTACCATTCAGCTGTAAATGAATTATACCTACTTTAAATTAATTAGTAATTTAGTTACAAATTACAACGCTGTTACTGTAATCTATCTTGGCAAATTTACTCAGACCCCAAAACTAATGTTTCACCAGTAAGAGTCAATTCTGTCTTCAAGCGGAAGAGTTAAAATGAAATATGGATACTTTAAATTACAAAAAATAGTTCTCTTAATTTAAGAATGTTTTTATCATGGGACTTGAGTAAAATTTGGTTGAAAATTCTGGAAGTCTTGCTGCCTTTGAACAGTGTTGGTCATTAATATTGTAACTAGAGGATGAGAAACATGGCTCACTGATGCTCATTGATTAAGACTAATGCATTTTCTGTTCGCTAATTATTTTGAGCCCTTATGTAACTAATTATGTTTTACCAAAAGATTTCTGTGCTAAGTGTTTGCGTTAACATTGTTCGAGTTTCTAATCAACTCAAGAGCCATTTATTGTCTCAAACATATATGATAGAAAGTTTCCGTTGGTTAAATTAATCATAATTTAGATATCACCATCATATGAAATGTATATAATATATTATATGTATTAAAGAAACTTTAATCATGGTTTGACATGAACTTTTTAGCTCACCTGATTCATCAGGTGAGCTTTATGGATCGGTGAATGTCCGGCGTCCGTCGTCCGTCCACAATTAGTTTGTTTACACTCTAGCAACCGCAACTCTTTACGAATCTTGATTAAACTTGCGCACAATGTATATGGCCACAATGTCTCGGCTAAGTTCGATTATGGGCAAAATCTGATAATAACTTCTAGAGTTGTGGGCCCTTGAATTACAAAATTTGCTATATTCAGCTTGTTTACACTCTAGCGCCTTCATTTATTCACCAATCCTGATCATATTTTCAGTAAATGTGTATAACCAAAAGATCTTGGACAAGTTCAATTATGGGCAATATCGGACCAGAACTTCAAGAGTTATGGGCCTTTGACTTAGAAAATTTATTATATTTTAGCTTGTTACTCTCTAGCACCTACATTTATTCACCGATCCTAATAATATTTTCAGTAAATGTGTATAACCAAAAGATCTTGGACAAGTTTGATTATGGATGGAATCAGACCCAAACTTCAAGAGTTATGGGCCCTTGATTTGAAAATTTGCTATATTTTAGCTTGTTTACACACTAGCGCCTTCATTTATACACCAATCCTAATAATATTTTCAGTAAATGAGTAATAACCAAAAGATCTCGAACAAGTTTGATTATGGGCGGAATCGGACCACATCTTCAAGAGTTATGGGCCCTTGGCTTAGCAAATTTGCTATATTTTAGCTTGTTTACACTCTAGCGCCTTCATTTATTCACCAATCCTAATCATATTTACAATGAATGTGTATTACCTTATGGTTTTGGACATGTTAAGTTATGTTCTGTTGCAGAAAGAAAATTTGATCATCCAAAAAACCCGTTAACATTTGGTCCGGTAAAAGTTCATTCAGTGTGGTGTGCTAATTTCGCAGACTGAGAGATTATTTTGTTGGATTTGTTGCTTTTCTGTTATCTTTGTTTGGCAGAAAATTGAATTTTTAAGCATTATTTTATGCATAATGATATAAAATAAGCTTTTCAATATCAAATTATGATATCTGCTTTAATCTTTTTTCAGAATCTCTAGATAGTAGTGTTAGTAGTGGACCAGGTATGTCTATGGGTATGGATTTAGGAGGAATGGGTATGACCAGCCCCATCTCATCAGTGGGCTCTTTATCGCCCGGAATGTCATCTCCGGATATCAAACCCGATATATCCTCACTGGCTGTGACCTCTCCACCAGGGTCGTACTTCAGTTATGGAATGCACCAGGGCATGACCACCGTTCAGTCTGGATCCATTCACTCGCCACCTTTACATTCACCATCTTCATCTGTTGCATCACCATCAATGATGTCTATCGGCTCTCCAGGCTCTGTTGGCTCACCACCTAATCCACATATGCCCCACACAACACTTAGCAACAAGCATATCTGTGCTATTTGTGGTGATAGGGCATCTGGAAAGCACTATGGAGTTTACAGGTTAGTTTATACCAAACGATTATTAATTTATTATTATTATCCTTAAGAATGTTGGTCTGAGGAAGCTCAGTAAACACACATGCAAGTAAAATACTAGATACCAATTGAGGCCTCATTAGACTTATTTCTAGCTGATTGCGAAGTGCCGGCCCAAGGACTTATCCGATAGATTGTTTGTTGGTCCAATAAAGAATGTTATCTGACCGACTGTCCAACAACTGATTTACCTAATATATATGCATTCATACTTGTTTACTTCTTTCGGTCCGACAGAATTTTCAAGCTTGTCAGACCGAATGTCCGACAGAATTTTTGCCTTTCATGAAGTCGGTTTTTGGATGATAATCAAAATCAGTTCCTGCCAATTGCAGATATGTCCAATGTGTTCATGTTAATTTGCATTAATTTCAGTTGTGAAGGGTGCAAGGGCTTTTTCAAACGTACAGTGAGAAAAGATCTAACATACGCTTGTCGTGATGATAGAAACTGTATGATAGACAAAAGACAAAGAAATAGATGTCAGTATTGTAGATATATGAAGTGTCTGTCAATGGGAATGAAACGAGAAGGTAAGTCATGTGACTTTGTGTGGTCAGCTGAAAAAAGAGGTTTAGTGTTCAATAAAAATCTCATTGTGAAATGAATTATTTTCATATTAATATTTATATCAAGTCTTGTGACTCAGTATAATCCTTTTGCACCGGTATTGGTTTTGCTTAGTTCTAGCAATGTTAAGCAGTAATGATAGAACTATATGATTTTGTCTCTTGAATATATTGTACTGCTGTAATTGGAGTTAAGGTACAGACGTAACAATATTCCGGATATATCTGGAAGTCTGTCCTGAAAGAGCTATGATTTCTGAGCAAAATAAAAGTTATTTGATAAAAACATCTCATTAGATAGCAAAGTTATGATCAATGAAATCTGCTCTGAAGGATTTTCTTTAATACTGACTGAGTTAAATACAGAAACAATGTGGTTGAAGGCCTCTTGTTTGGCAAAAATGGTCGGCCATAAATGTATGATTTTCAAGATTTTTAATTTGGCTCTGTTGTCTTTTCTGACTGTAGTAATCATTACCACTCAGTTTAGGGTCAACTTGCGAGGTATTATTTCAGTTCATTATTACAATTTGAAGTTTATATACCGGTACATTGTACATCATTTCTGCTTTCATCCAAACAATATAGGGTTTAAAGGTTGACATACCTTTATTTTCAAATATATATTTTGGCTAATAGAAAAATAATTCATGTGAAAATGACGGCAAGAAAAAATAGTGTCAGTCTAATTAATGGAAAATATGGACTTTTTTTTTATTTCCTACAAAATATTTATGGCTGGACCTACATCAGGGAAATGCTCAATCAACCTATCATTGTCCTGTAACATTATTGTTGAATCGCAGGGCCCTAGCTGCACTTTAAGGGAAGGTGCCCGGGGCCCTCAGGTAGCGGAATTTCACGTCATTTTGAGGAAAAAGGGGAATTTCTGGGGATTTTTTTCAACTGCTTTATAACCCTGCAATAAGCATTTTTATCTTAAAATGGCTGAATTTAAATATATTACATTACATACATTAATATACAATTAAGCAAAAGAAAGGGCTAGTGTGCATTCCATAAAAAATAAAGGAAACCCCTACTAGAAATATAATCACTTCTGTTAATTTAATGGGCAGCTTGAATAGTTGCTGCACATCCTTAAAACACTCTGAAATTTCACAGAATTTTAGTGTCCAGAAGTTACCACTTAGTACGGTAGTGTTGGCTACATCAGGATATTTTCATGAAATGGTGAAAACTGTGGGCTTTGGTAAAAATGGGAAAAATCACTTGAAAAAGAGGCAATTTTTGGGGAAAAATTCACTGTACAAATAGGGGAACTTTATAATTTTGGGAAAATATAGCTTGTTTTTCTAGGGAAGACACCTTCACTTTCTTAGAAACAATACAACCATGGACATGTTGAAATTTAATTCATGGATTATGAAATATTAACAGATTGTCATGATTTCCTATTTTCAACGAAACAGATGAGGCATTAATAGCGAAGGTGTGTTTAATAGAGAAAATTTGGTTTATCCAGGGGAGGGGTGTTTAAACTTTAATAGAGAATATTTTGTTTTCTATGGAGGGGGAATTCAATAGAGAATATTTGGTTTGTCCAGGAAAGGGGCATTTATTAGAGAATATATGGTTTGGCCAGAAGATTTCTTCATATTCTCTGCTGTTGTTTTATCACCAAGAAAGTAGCTAATTTTTATTATCAGGAAATAGTGAGTGTTAGCACCAACAATAACAACAAAAGTCAATGACTTCCAATTCATTACTTGCCTATTTTTGTATGAACTCTTAGAATTGAATTGATGTAAGGTTGTACTGAGTTCATTGACTGGTCAGACTAAAGGATAACAGCTTGCCTTAGCTAAGAGATGGTTTGATGTCATTAGATTACAAGGATACTATTTGATATATATGTTTATTGGTTAATTCCAGTATGGATTTCTGGCCTCAAATCATTGTCCTTACTTCAACCCTCAGTCAGACTCCAGCTGTAAACAAGGGTCAATGAAAAGGGTCTGTATGGCTTCAGCCCCTTCAAGCTACTTTAGGGGAACCAGGAAGGGGTATGCTGCCCTTTAGAGGTGGACTTTTTTTAAAACGGCGGGGTATTTTATAACAAAAGAGAAACTCATTTTTACTTTAATACACATACTTAACATGAATAAATGATCAAGTATGAAAGATCACCAGTTTTTTTTTGGGGGGGGGGACATATATGTATGTTCTTTATTTGTGATGCAGTGATCACAGTTAGATTCCCAGTTGCGGCACCTATGAAAATTTGACAAATATATTAATTCATCTCCAGATACGGAGGAGTTGATGGCTCCTTAAGGAAAGGTAAACTGGTTACTTGAACTGGCCACCATATGCAATATCTTGAAAAATAAACAAATTACATGTGAGTGGATATATATATAATAATGGGGCTTATCAGTGACCTCTCTGTGGAGCGGAAGTCGTAAATAGAGGGTAAACATTGATCAGCTTATAGCAGTGGTGTATAGGTTTAACATAGATTCCAATAAATATTCACTTTATTTTGGCTGGACAATATCATAAATTAAAAAGAATAATTAGTTAAAATGAAACATTAGACCAACCAAATATGTTTTTATCATTTATTATTTGTTAAAAAGGGATTTTGAACAACATGAAAATAGGCGTAACTGGTGCTCTATGTTGAAAGATTTATCATGCTCTCTGAGTTAGACAGATGCATGGGTTTATCAAGGATTAGGAATTGTATTATATTATATAAAGACTAAATAATCAATTTATACAGCATTAGAACTCTAGATTATTGTACTCAAGTAGAGGAATATTTCTTCCTTTAATCCAACAGTGTCTTGAATGTTTTAATATTGATGATTTTGTTCTGTCACTAACACTCTTGAGAGGGACCATTCAATGGTTACAAATAGAGGCCAGAACTACAAAAATACTATTGATGAAAGAAAATGTTTTACATGTAATACTTTGGAAGATGAATACCATTTTATTATAAAATGTTCGATGTATGAAAATTTAAGAAAAACATAATACTTTTTTTTTTGTATTATACATGTATACCAAAGACATATTGGAATATACAGAAGATTAGAACTTCTAAATTCAAACAACAAACCTATTATTAGAAACCAGGTAATACTTGTTGAAAAAAGCTTTCAAATTTAGCAAAACAATTTCAATTTCTTAATATTATTTCATCACACTGTATAATTTAATTGATTTCATGATTTCATTTATGTCATAATGTAAAATCTTGTGTTAAATTATTTTATGTAACATACGTAAATAAGCTTAGTTCTTTTAAAATATACAATTTGGACCTTCTCCACATGTATGTGTATAAGTCCTTGATTAAAGTAATACAAAAACAGTTTTCTTTATAATTTATTCATTCAAAGATTCATTAAAAAATAAAGTTATGAATATTGTGAGGGAGATATACCCAAATCTATACTATTTTACATGAAACATTTAAAAAACATATTTTTAACAACTTAAAGGAACGTTCATGCTGTTTTATGCCTCATTATTGAGATGTCTTGTATACATATATACAATAAAGACAATATCAGGAATGAAATATGATCATAACTTGTCTTCAAAGTTTATATTTAACAATACAGAGCAATATTGAACCATTTTCGTGCATTTAATTAGAAATTATGGTGTTAATCATGTGTTAAATATAAACATTCAAAGTATTTACTGCTTATTTCTATAGTTAACAGTGGTCAGCTGATAAGAATGTTTACCCTCTATTTCTGCAGCGCCACCTGAGGAGATAACTCTGCTGGCTTAATACTGATATCCCCCATTGTATGCCTCCAGCATTAGCTTTCTCAATGACTCCATTGATTAATCATGTTTAGTTCTAACTGTTCACATGTACATCTAGATAATCTAAGAAATAAGAATCCAGACTTGATGTTTCAGTGTTGCCGGATATTTATTTGCTCTTCAATGTTTTCATTTACCATGATTTGTTGTTTTTCTATCAAATGTCATAGTAAAGATCTTTGTCTGGTTATTCTTACTGTACAGTGAACCTTCAGAGGTTTAATTTAGGGTCATCCATAAGAAATGTTTGTATGTAACCCTATCCAGAGAATTTTCAGTGGGTAGGTAGGTAGGTAGGAAATATTTTTTTTACAATTTACTTTTTCATTGAATCCATAATACCTGTCAAAATTCTATTTATAATAATATATTTGAAAAAAAAATTACACGAGAGATAAAAAAAGTTGGGTTGAGCCGTTTATGTGAGTACATAGCATAATCCCTAACAAAAAATAGGTTTTAAGGATGGCCTAGACCATATTTTTGTGAAACTTTGTTGAAAAATCATGAAACACTACCTTCTGATCGAAGAGTTAACATGATGGCTTTTTAATTTGGATACCCCCTCCCTTTTTAAGTGATAAAAAATTAAACCTGGATTAACTGTCTCCTGGTAGAAGAATGAATCATTTTGCTACCAGTAAGAGTCAATTCTATCTTCAAGCGGAAGAGTTAAAATGAAATATGGATACTCTAAATTACAAAAAATAGTTCTCTTAATTTAAGAATGTTTTTATCATGGGACTTGAGTAAAATTTGGTTGAAAATCCTGGAAGTCTTGCTGCCTTTGAACAGTGTTGGTCATTAATATTGTAACTAGAGGATGAGAAACATGGCTCACTGATGCTCATTGATTAAGACTAATGCATTTTCTGTTCGCTAATTTTTTTGAGCCCTTATGTAACTAATTATGTTTTACCAAAAGATTTCTGTGCTGTAATAGTGTTTGCGTTAACATTGTTCGAGTTTCTAATCAACTCAAGTCCCATTTATTGTCTCAAACAATTAGCCTAGAACGCATTATTAACTTGATTTTTGCTTGAATAAAAGCAGTCATGAATTCAACCTGAACTGATGGCGTTTTATGCATGGAATTATTTACTGTACTAGGGCTGTCATATTGACTGGTCACATGACTGTTTTTTTTCTCTGTATTTTGGGAATATGACCCATACCCTTGGGATTGGGAATTTTCGCGGTGTTTTAATCGAAATTTTTGCAATGTTCAACTTATTCTACTTATTCTCCCATAGAACAGTACTGTAGCAGAATAAGGTATTTATTACCAATAGTGATGTTAATGAACTTATGAAATTATTTAATTTTTTTTTTATTATTTTCCATTGGGAATATGACCGAATTTCGGCTATAAAATTGCCCCCAAAAAATCCCTGCATGATCTTTATCAATTTAGAACTGGAGTCAGGACCGTAAATATAAGATACATTGAAATAAGGTGCTATTATTAGGCCTGCAAATCAATGAATTTCAATATTTGTCATATCCCACTGCTTACGTACACGGGAAGGCAAGCTACCTCTGACCTTGTTACAATGATTATGCACACTATCTAGTTATACTAGTTTACTTTAAATACCTTACAAACTTTATTTGTGTCAAGTAACTGTAAACATTGCTTATTTCTAGCCTTATTGAAGTGTTCCCCTTTATTTTTTCATGAATATTATTAGCTCGAAGAAAAAGTCGAGCTATTCTGATCACTGCACTGTCTTCGTCGTCTGCATCTGTGCAAAAACTTTAATGTAGCTTCTGGCTCAGAAACTATAAGAGCTATAGGTAGCAACATAAACTTTATAGGTGGATATATCTTACTGAGGCGATGAACAGAAGAGCCTTGCCAATGCTTGCGGCACCCTTGTTATATAATAATCATTACACCTCTTGAGAACATCTGCAAATTTTTGTCAATTTAATACTATAATTAATTGTACTTGATGACACATGGCACATCTTGTCCATTATGCTCATGATTCGCTATGAAACATTTAAGTCTATTGTCTGCGTTTATAATTATTTGGAACATAGTGTCGTCTGCGTTTATAATTATTTGGAACATTTGATATAATCTTAGTGTTGGAAACGTTCCAGATATTTTACTATCAAACTTGTGAACAAAAGTCTCTTAATTGAGATATAAATAAGACTATAATGTATGGTTTATAGCTATCATGCTATCAGTTTTTATTGTGTCATGTGTAGCAATGAATAGGTATTAATTATAATAAGGATAGACTTTGGTCTTAGGGTGACCCCTATAATCCCTGTTGTCTATTCAATGGGATTTGACTGTTCAGTAATTAATGTAAGGAATGTGTATAGAAATTAGCGTGTGATAGTATAGTACATTGCAAACTTTCTCATAAATGTTGAATAGATAAGAACTCTATAAAATCAGGGATTTTTGAGGGGCTATTTTATAGCCGAAATTCGGTCATATTCCCGATGGAAAATAGTATCTTTTTTCCCAATTCACAGACCAAAGTTCCCATATCATAAGTTTATTTATATCACTATTGCTAGTAAATACCTAATTCTACTATCGTTCTATGGAAGAATAAAAAGAATGAGTTGAACTTTGTAAAATTGTAGTTATTACATTTTCCCCAATTTTGATTAAAACACAGCGAAGATTCCCATTCCCAAGGGTACGTGTCATATTCCCAAAATACTGGAAAAAATACTTGAAGTTTAAACAAGTCAAGGAAATGATAATTCATTGATTACTATGAGTAAATAATAAATAAATGATTTCTGCCAATTTACCCGAAATATACCCGAAAGCGTATTGGGTCGTAACTGAGGTAAATTGGCGAAACTTCTTGTCCAATTATTTGTTGTTGTTCTGAGATGATACTTTTATCAAAATATTGAGACTAAAAAAGTTGAATTGTGTTATAAAAAATAATGTCTGTCTTGTCTGCTGAATCTAGAAATTTTGTTATAAACGAAGTTTGAGAGGGGGTATATTGGAGTCTAGGGCTGTCCCGATATAGCTGCGTACCGGTACGTACCGGTACAGTGCTGAACGATATGCGTATCGTATCGGAAGGTCCCGTATCGGCCGTATCGCGGTTTTTTATTTTATATTAAAAAGTCTTAGAATCACGGTTGAACAACTGAACTAGATTTGCGAATTTACTCTCATATCATCGTCGACAATGCTTACTCAACTAATTTCCGGGATTCCATACTCTACTTATAGACATTAGCAACGTGAGGTAAAGCTAGACAACGAATTTGATTCCAATATTCAGATTTTGTCAAGTAGATATTGACTTATAAATTGTATTACGCCACCATGTAATGTTACAAAAAAATATGGCAGTATTTTGGTTTGCCGATTAATGATACAAAGAAGCACGTAGATGTCAACGCGATGTCAAGTATAGTGGTGGGACTAGCAACCTTAGAACACATACTTGTGTCTCGTCATCATAACATCCAAGTTGAAGGTCTCAGAAGTTCATTATTAATTTAGTATTTTTAATCAATTTGACAACCATAACCCTGATTCTTTAAACAATTTTATATGGCTAGGTTCTATTCTTGATATAAGGCCATTTATGGGACAGAGATTAAAACTTGCTTCTGTTATAAAAACATTTCTCATAATTATTTAATTTCCATAATATCAACTAACATATGTGCATCAAATTTATGACCTTAAGTACAAGACAATTTTAGTTTTACACCTTTTTAACAGTTAATTAGGACTTTCTAGCACCAAACAAGTGTGCAGTGTTCCCAAAAAAACACTAATATTGCAAGGTTTTTCATTACTTTGAAATATTCTTATATCGTATCGTTGATATCGCATATCGCTAGTACCGTATCGCAATACGTATTGTATCGCCTGAGATCTGTATCGGGACAGCCCTATTGGAGTCACTCTGTCGGTTGGTGGAGGTCCGTCCGTCCGCATAAAATATCAAAAGTTTGTGGAGCGAACAACTTTCACATTCTTTAAGCAATTGCAATGAAACTTGACATATGTTATCACCATGAAGTGAAGATGTGCAAGACACAATTTTCATTCTCAGCGATTCACTCATTCCAGAGTTATGTCCCCTT
The DNA here is from genome assembly GCA_964023205.1 of Lutraria lutraria. Taxonomy (NCBI): domain Eukaryota; kingdom Metazoa; phylum Mollusca; class Bivalvia; order Venerida; family Mactridae; genus Lutraria; species Lutraria lutraria. The sequence goes on from OZ026840.1 coordinate 15,395,892, forward strand.
GAACTCAGATAAATAGTGTAGAATGGCACTCTTAGTTTATGGAGCGAACTACTTCCACATTTTTCAAGGGATGGAATTGAAACTTAAAATATGTTATCACCATGAAGTGTACTTGTGCAAGACACAATTTTCATGCCCAGTGATCTACTCATTGCAGAGTTATGTCCCCTTGAACTTAGCAGTATAGTGTACTATCACATTCTTAGTGTCAATGCATAGGCGGGGGTATTAGTCACCTCTGTGACAGCTCTATAGTTACTGCTTATCAATATAAAAGATTAATAAACCTTCTTATAAATGCTATTAATTTTGTTCTAAATGACCATTTTACCAACACAGTTGCGTTAATATGAGAAAAAGGGTCTTATAAATTATTATCATGTGTACTGTAGAGGGTTTTGATTGTCGATTGTTCTTAAGGCTGTATTTGATTACTACATTTGGTTGCCTTCGTTTACAGGTATGACTTTGTATTTAGTTTTCACTAATTTATGTGAATTTTCATGTACATGTATGTGAATTTTTATTAAATGTGATGTCAATGTTAGTGGTTGTGTAATCATACAGTAATGTCTTCTTCATGACACATATGGTTTTGTCAGGTGTTGTGGCTATCATCTGATTTAAACTTAAAAAGATGTCTGTACAACTTTGAACTTTAGTTAATGTCTGAATAGGAAGTATGAATTATTAATAAATGACCAAACAGACAGACAATTAAAATACTGAATGAACAGAAGAAAGGAGGAATGGATGAAGTGAGTGAGGGAAAAACAGGGCCCATTTTCCTAAAATTGGGAAGGGGTCTTAGCCTTTCGTGTTAGGAAATTCAACCATATAGAAGATAGAAAGTTGCATTAGTTTATTAATTGAAAATTAATGATGAAACAGGAGCCTGGACATCATAATGTATTTATGGGTCATTCTTTAACCAAAAATTGAAAAAGAAGCTTTTTGCCATTGGGAAGTCACCCAATATTCTCAGCCCTCTATTATAGAAGGAAAAAAGGCCTTGCAGAAGCTGGCCAGCTATATGACTCACAATGAGCAATATTGATATTTTCAAGTATACTGTACTGTTAGTTTGTTGTTTATAACTAACATGTAATCTTGTAAGTTTGTATAAAAGTTTATAATGTACAGTTCGAGGGCTCAGCGCAACACTGTCATAACTTGTTCTTATTTCAATATGAGTTACGACACTGTTGCGCTGAACCCTCGACTGTTAGTCATGCAGTCAGTGATTTAAAAAGTCGACTCATGTTTAATTCACACAGTAAATTGTCTGGTAAACTAAACTTATAAATTCTCTTTGTGTGCAATTATTCACATTTCAGCTGATCAATCAATTTACTTTCTTACTAACATGCATTTATCATTTGATTGACAAGTCAGATTCGTTCATGAATCAGGGGTTGATACATTCGGCATCATTCTGGAAATCCGGATTTTGAGATGCCTTCTGTTCATAAGTTTTTGACTTTCAATTACATTACCGTCTCAATGTTTCTTTTATTGTTTATATTTGATTTGTATCTATGGCGATATTTCATTTTTAATGCTTTCTAAGATTAATGTATGATAAAACATACTGGTTGTATAATACTGTATTTTACTGTTGATTTAGTATGAATGCATGCACTTTTAATATATTCTGCTTCTAGTCTTTTTTGCTTTTTTCACATTTTGAGCTTTTGAAGTCATGATTTATATTTAATTTTCAACTTTAATCGAATGATTATCAACCATAGCAAACTGGAGTTATGTCCCCTTTGATCAAGTTATTTGAAGGAGGGGCAGAAGAATTTATTTGTTTTTAAAGAGTTACTGCCCTTTGCTGGTTTTTATATACTTATTTTAAGATGCTGCTATGTTTGATAGTCATTTTAAAATCCCTTTTCACCATTGCATAAACTTAAAAATGTTCATGACTTCTTCAGTTATGATACTCAGTTTCAATAATATCTATAGATCGAGTATCAGTATGAATTAATGTCCCCCTTACACATGGTGTGTGATGTTTCGCTAAATTTTATCCACATTTTGAAGTTAGTGGAATTGTTTTTTAGACATATCAGATACAATGTGAATGACTCTTGAAGCATTTAGATTTCTCGAAGGTAAAATGCAAATGTGATGTTTAATTTAAGGGGATGGGGGCTTGTTTTTAAGGGAAGTGTATTTATTAAAGCGTCGTTTTTACATAGTGTTAATGCACATGATTAAACATATAGTACAAAATATATTTGAAAGATTAAAAAAAAAAGTTTTGCTTTGGAGTTGAGGGATTTTATTTATCCAATACATTTATAATAATAATACATGTATTTAGCCGGTACTTTTGTTCAGCTTTTCACAATGGGTGTAGTGTTGTGTGTGTGTGTTTTTTTCATACTTATTGTAGTGTGATATGTATTCTCTGTATTTCAGCTTTGCTTGACAAATCCACTAGTCCTGCAGGCAATGGTACGTTAACCAATCCAGAATGATCACAGCAGTCAAAATTTCCATGTTTCATAATTCACATTTCCTGATTTAGGGTTCACAGTTTATTGTTACAGTCTGTTTAGGGCGGGGAAGTGGGAGATCACAGTCAAAATTTCCATGTTTCATAATTCACATTTCCTTATTAGGGTTCACAGGTTATTGTTACAGGGCGGGGAAGTGGGCGATGAAATTGTGATGGCAGTAGAAATTCATGTTTCTGTCTTTGGACCATGTAGTGTTGCAAGCATCTCTAAGGGTTAAGGAAAAGGGGCTAAGTGGGAGGAGCTAATTTAAGAGGCTTGATTATGCACAAACTGCATGAGTTATTATTAATTTGGCATAAAAAATATTCATTTTGATCATTAATTTCAGTTGTCTCGAAAATTTCTGTTTATTTGAAAAGCTGTTTAAAGTCATTTACATTTTGTGTACCCTTTGGCCTTCTGCGCTTGTTAATGCATTGTAATGCTGTTTTATTTAACTGAGGCTCCTTTTTTAGTTGGGGGAGTTTGGGGGGGGGGGGACATCAGACAAGCATCCAAGTTGATGTTGAACATTTTCCGATTAATTTAACCTATTTCCATGAAGAACAACCTGCATTTTGTTCAAAATACTAACTTTGACATTTAATTCTTACATTTGTTTTGCAGTCCTAGCTGAAAATAAAAATGGTTAATATTTTATTCTTATATGTCTTACATACAATAAATAGGATAGAAGTTTTACTTTGTTTATTTAAGATCTTCATGTCATTGGATTTGATTTAATGCTTAACTCTGGAAAATAGTTATGAAAGATTTTTTTTTATTTCATTTTTTTTGGGTTCAAATTTCACAAATATGATATTAATTCTGATGTTATTCACATGTTAAGTTGAGATTGAATTTTCATCCCGACCCCCGAAATAGCTGGTTTTTCCTCATAGAATGTTACCTATCATCATTACCATTTTTTATGTTTATTTATTTCATGGATACCATTTGAGGTTTTCCTGTAGTTTTAATTTGTCTGTTTAGGGTAATTCAGGACTGGTGGATTGTGTGACGCGGAAACTTTTGCTTGCAGTTACTTCATTGCATTGTTATTTCTTTCTGTGTACCAACATATAGATACATGTAGCTCTCCATCTTTTTACCTTGCCAATTATATAGGTCAATTGCATGCTTCATCTTAACGAGCTGTAACGTATTATTAAACTTGACCCATTTATGAAAATTTAATTTATAAATGCAAGTTTCTTGTGATCAAAAGTCATTGTTTTGATATCAGTACTTTAAAGTAAGAAATTATTGCCAGGAAATTTATGATTTGGGTTTTGATATTAAATTGTTACCATGGTAAAAACAAATGTAAATTCCATATCACAAAGTTCTCGTTATTTCAATTTCACGTTACAGCTCATTAATTTCAAAGCACTGCTCATAAATTTCGAAAACTTGGCTGTCTATAATGGTTATTGAAGTTTCATGTATTTCCTTCTATTCTTACTAACAATAATATCTCGTATTTCCTGTAACAACTAACATGCACAATAATATGTTGAATGATATTTGTTATAGTTATTAAAGTTATTTTGTTGTCCTTCACATTTCTATAATTTTTTAACTGGCCCTGTAGTAACTGTGTCTAATTTCCAAGATCCATGATTTAAGAATATTTAGGGAAGAATTCAAGTATTTTTATGCCATTTTGTGCAATCTGTTATTCGGCATTATTCCTAATAAAAAGATACTTTTCCCCACTGAGAGAAAAATTTCCCATCTTAAGTAAAAAAAACAATTTTAGATACTACTTAAAGAAAGAATTTTGGTCTTTAAAAATTCTCCAATTTGGTGTTACACATTTTTTCAACCTTCCTTACTTTATTGTTTTGGTCCAGTAACTGAAAGCCACCCCCGCCCCGGTTAGCTCAGTGGTTATCACATGTGTAATTGTCCTTCACCTCGGAATTATGTGGAGTAGCTTGGTAGTAGCTTGCGGATAGAATGTGGTTAGTACTGGTTAAGGCCTAAATGAAGTCCAGGAAAGCTGGTTAGGATAACTACCTGCCACAATATGACTGAAATGATGTTGAAAATGGCTATAAATAACTGTATAATGAAATAAATAAGAAACCATGAACATAACTTTGTTTTTGCGTAACGTCCATCTTCTTTAATCTTTGGCATGTTTGGCATGTTACGGAGAAAACGGAATCCAACTCATGGTTGAATTTGTTGAGATGGTCTGTAGATTTGTCAACGTTCCTTGTTAGACACAGCCCTGGCCTCTTATCATGCTGTAATAATCTTTTTAGGTTCCTGTTAGCTCGGCTGTTATCTAAGAAAATGTCGAGCTATAATCTGATCACTGCGTCATCTGTGTCTGTGTGAAAACTTTAATGTAGCTCATACCTCAGAAACTTTAAAAGGTAGCAACATGAAACTTCATAGGTGGATAGATCTCACTGAGGCAGTGAACAGACGAGCATTTATTGGCACTGCTTGCGTCTTGTTTTGTTTCAATAATGTAATTATTTTATTGATATTAAAAATTATGGTGGTTTTCAACAGTCTTTCAATTATATCCCAGCATGCATGCAGTTAGCTAGTTTTCCTTGTTTTTGTATTTGTACTAACCCTGTTCTCCGTAATTTACTTTATACTTAGCGGCATTAATTCTCGGTGGTTGTGGACACATGGACTTAGACATAATGTCTCCTACCAAATACACACAGATAATTTACTAACCCAAAATGCATAGACATTAATTGATAATTTAGACCAGATAATCTATGAATAATGACCAACTGTGATTTAAGACCATGTTATCCCACATCCTTTCATGGCCTTCATTCACTGGCTGTGCATTATGAGTATCTATCTTCTCTACATTCTATGGCTGTATAATCAAGTTTTACTATTATAAATCACTTTCTTGACATTTCAACTTAGTAAAACTTGCAACTTAATGTGTGTAATTGTGTAATAGGCATATATATAATAAAAACTGTTTCAATTGATTATGAACATGTACCATCATAGAATTCCCTCTGCTTACGTGTATGTCAGGGCTATCACTAGTTCATCAAGGTAAATTAAGAGCTCATTATCACCATGGTAATCCCGAAACGACCCTTACAAAGAAAGCCCTATATTCTACATGATTGTTACTGTTCCGACAGCTGCATTGCCCTATTTGTATGCATATACATTTGTGCTAGTTTCAGAACATGCTAAATGCATGCGTCTGTTTTGTTTGTTTATTGAATGGAACAATTTTATGACTGCTAGCAGCTTTGAAGCATGATGTTTTTGCTTATTTATGTGTCTGATAGGAAATGAAATAATGACATAAAATGAATCCATGGAATTTTGTTAAGGCAGCCTTAATAATCCGTTCCTTTGAACACATGCATAATAAATGCACCATCATTCTGCTTGCATGTTTTTGATGACTAATTTTTACTCTTTTGAATTCAATGTACAGACTGACAGCAAATTAGGCCAGACATTTTTATTATGGATTTTCTCAGCAGATTTCTTTCTTACGAGCAAAACTTCAGTGTAGGGCTTGGGTAGAAAGAGAAAATAAGAATGACGTAAGGCCATAATAAATGTTATCCCACACCCCCTCTGTCCCTCTGTCGGTCCATTCAAATTTTGGTCAAGAAATAGTTCATGGATTGGTTTCATATTTTACAAGGTGTATGAATAAAATGCAGGTCATGTTCGATTTCTGATCCAAACATTTTCACAACAGTTGTGGCCCCTTTATGACTTATAGTTCAGGGGATCATTTTATATATCAACAAATCTTTGCTGAAGTATGGCTCTTGTTCACTCTTAGCCACATTTCTCTATTTTGCCATTCAGTTTGTTTGTCCTGTGTGTAAAATGTTGGATGGGAAATAATGTCTCTATACTGACGTGTATGCAAATACAATGTAAGGTAAATGACCGTATGTAGAGTCACTCTGTATGCACAATGAATATATAACTAAGAAACAGTTTGTTCATCTTGACATAAACTTAAACAAAGACTTAGGTCACATCATGGTCATTGTCCTGTGGTCGATGAAAACAAAGAATTAAATCATTGTCCTTAAAATCATAGTTAAGCTGTTTGTTAACCTGACGTGTTCCAAAAAAAAAAATGATAGAGCAGGTAGATGTTATCTTTAAATTGTTTTCTTTTATGCTTTAGAGGCACAATTTGTCCCCAAATATTTATGTAATACCATGATTGTTTGCATTTTTTTCAAGGGTTGTCACCAAAAAATAGAAAATAGATTTGATCAGGCGACCAGAAACACAATCTGTTTTTATCTGGCCTTATGACCAGCATTTTCTGTTCTCTTTAAGTTGAATTTTGAATTTTTCTACCCTTTAAAAGAAAGAGAGATTTGAAGTGAGAATTTCATTGGAACTTATCAAACTAAAATCTCTAATAATTTTTGTGCGGAACATTGTGATGGGTGAATGCCTGCATGTTTCGAATACGCTGGAATCTTGCTCCAAGCAGTTTGCTGTAAATATGAATCATTGATTGTTGACTGTTTCTGTAGTTAATATTAAACATTTTGTGTGTTTTGTAAATCTCATACAGCGATACACTCTTCCTCATGTCATTAAGTTTGTCTAGCAGTTCATTAGTTGCCAAATATTCCATAATGATAAATACCTTTCCTCTAATTAGTACCTTTCCTCTAATTAGTACCTTTCCTCTAATTAGTACCTTTCCTCTAATTAGTACCTTTTCTCTAATTAGTACCTTTTCTCTAATTAATACCTTTTCTCTAATTAGTATCTTTTCTCTAATTAGTACCTTTCCTCTAATTAGTACCTTTTCTCTAATTAGTACCTTTTCTCTAATTAGTACCTTTTCTCTAATTAGTACCTTTCCTCTAATTAGTACCTTTCCTCTAATTAGTACCTTTTCTCTAATTAGTACCTTTTCTCTAATTAGTACCTTTTCTCTAATTAGTACCTTTCCTCTATTTAATTCCCCACCACCATTCTTGAGAAAAATAAGAGGCTCACAAGAGGTTCCTTTAGAATAAAAAAAAAATTAAAACTCAAGATCTAATACCCCAGAGGGATAAGTTTGTAAGGGAATATAGTGAAATGTGGTGATGGTGAACTCGGGTATTTTCGACTTTTTTGTAGTGAATGATAAGATGGGTGTTTATAATTGATTGTCTATAATGTCTAATAACGTATGAAATGATGCATGTTTTCTATATTTTCAGCTGTTCAAGAAGAAAGACAGAGAAATAAGGAGAAAGGAGAGGGCGAAGCTGAGAGTACTGTGAATGCTAATTCTGACATGCCCGTAGATAAAGTATTGGAAGCTGAGCTAGCCGTGGAACCCAAAAATGATACCTATATTGATGCGCAGGTAAGAATGAGAGATGACTGACAGATTGTGAAGGGTCAGGACTCGACAAATCAGTTCGTCCTCTCGTAATTATGAGTAGAAATTGACTCAGGATAAGTTGAAATTTCTGTAAAAATAGATAAATTTCTTAGCTTGTTGTCCAGCTGTATGAGTAACCTGAATAAAAATTAGTTGAGCCCTAAGAGTGAAGTTACTCATTAACTGACCCGCCTCCTCGGTTGAGTGGTTAAAGTCGCTGACTTCAAATCACTGTAACCTCTCACTGAATGAGGGTCGTGGGTTCGAGTCCTGCTACCGACCATGTCTCTTTATGTGAGAAAGTATAGGCAGTTACTTACGGAGGATGGGAGTCTAGTACTAGTTCTTCCTAGGAGCGATGCTTAGGTGAACTGTCCGCCTCATATGGATCTTGACTGTTGAAAAGGGGCGTAAAGCTCTATATAAACAAACAAAACTCATTAACTACTGTGTATGAGCAAGACAATGAAGTAATAATGGATCTGGAAGGGCCAAAATATGATTTTAGTGATTTTACGAAACTGAAAAAGCATTATATTGTTAACAAAAAGATTAGATCATCTGTTTGAGTCTCTTAACTGAGTTATATCAATTTTAATATCCCCACTTGTAATAGAGGGGCTATAAATTATAGGAGTCTCTTTGTCTGTCTGTCTGTCTGTCCCAAATTTTTCCAGGCTGCAACTTGGTTATTCAAGAAATGGTGGATTATAAAATAATTAAGTTACTGCAATTGTTAACCATAATTAGATGATGTGTCACTCAAAACACTCTTGACTATAACTCCAAGGGCAAGGCCACACTTACTTAAGTAATAGCCTATAGAATTTCTGAAAAAAAATCTTCATACCTCAGATATTTGAACATTCTGTGTTAAAGCGACATGTGTGGATATTTCATCACTCCTTTGGCAAAGCTGTAATTTAGGTATGTCCTGATTTGTCAAAGTAAGCCTTGAACTAAATTTGGTTACCCTGTGTATATTTTGAAATGTTTTCTAAGAAAAGGATGGTTCATTAATTCAAGGGGAGACTTCTTTGTTTGGGAATTTTCCTTTGCATAATAATTATTAAGTGAATGATTTTATTAGCCTGTCTGTTTTCATAGAAAAAGTCCAGCTATTAGGATTATTCCGGTATCTGCGTCTTGCAGAAACTTTAATGTAGCTCATAACTCAGAAATTACAAAAGGTAGCAATACAAAACTTCATATGTGGATAGATCTCACTGAGGTGATGAATAGACAAGTGTTGGCACTACTTGTGGCCCTCTTGTTATTGTATACTGTAGAACGCTTTAATTTCGCTAGGTCAGAATTTCGCATTGTTTTTTTTGTGTTAAAAATCTGCTGTTTTCTTTATTCGCGTATTTATGAATTTGCGACGTCGTCAGGCAGAATTAAAGTGCGATCAAAGACACGCTGTCATTGCTTTGATATGTGTATGTCACACATGATCTGTTAGACATTTAAGTTGTGATTCAGTGTTTTATATCTAATAAAGCATAATAACAATAGATTGATTATAGTTTGGGATTGTTGTGGAAGTTATGTTTTACAAACAGTAGGTAAGTGTGAAAAACTGTTACTAGTATGTTCAAACGATGTCCAAAATTGTTCAACAAACGATAGTTCAGTAAAAGCAATATTATAAAAAAATAGATTGCAAACATTAAAGGTACATGTTTATTGTTAATTTATTGCTTTCAACAGATTAAGTAAACTGATTATTCTACAATAAAATACTCATGCAGAATAAGTTGCGTATTTTTGGCCATACTCAATTTCGAATGCATAAAACTCAGCATTTATACCTTTGCGAGGTATTCGATTCGCGAATATTAGCGAAAATAAAACTAACGCGAATTAAACTAGTTCTACAGTATAATGTGACAGTGTGTTTCTTATTATTAAGAGGCACGAAAGTTGTTTGTAAAACCTTTTAAAGTTGTACAAAGGCTGATAAAATCTCAAACTGATAAAATGCTGGACTATTAAGTCAATTAAATTTATGTTGCGTAAAATTGTTTTAGAATTGCGTCATTTTGCAGTGGCAATAACAACATAACAAAATGATAAAACTGTGAATTTAAACATGCCCGGCTCCTTTAGCAAAAAATCATTAACAAGAAATGTATTTAGCTTTGATAAAACATTGAAAAAATTGTTTGTTGAATTTTATTTTCTAAGTTACCTCCCTTTCATTTCTATTAATAGTTACATATTGTTATAACTTGTCAAAATTTACAAGTCACTTCCAATATTCATTATTTTAGATTCAGGTACTTGGGTATGGTTGAACCCCGTTCTTATCATATATAAACAATTAGTCTGCTGATGATAGGACTGCCGGAAATAGCTTTATACACTTTACGTTAATATTTGTCAAAGATAACATACAATCCTCAGGAAGAAGGAAAAATGTTGGGAATTAAATGTGTCCATTATGTGGAGTTTGCTGTTTTTGAGAGGTTTCATGCTCTTTCCCCTGTCTGAATAGAATATATTTTCCCCCTGAATTTATAAAAAAAATCCCTTTCAGTAAAATCTTATTTTCTTGAAAATATTTTTGATAAAAATGATCATTTAATTCACCTGTTGGGTAGCTATTTGTCTGTACCCATCTAGGTTATAACCCATTGATAATTAAATGTTGGAAGGATATATCGAGGGCTCAGCGCAACACTGTTGTAACTTGTTCTTATTTCAATATGAGTTACGACACTGTTGCGCTGAACCCTCGATATATACATTGCCATTATGTACTGTTCCCCTTTTTTCCCTCAAGAAGCAAATTTTCCCTGTTCTAAGGGCCCCACCACCTCTTCCTTATGATTAAATAAAAAACACTGGCCTATATTCACAGTTAACCGTTTACTAAGAAGTGTCTTTAAATACTGATGCATGAAATTGAACCTACTTATGCAAGAAAAGTTTTCTTACCCAAACAGTCATGTATCTTTGGTGCTGATCCTGTAGTTTCTGCCAGTAAGTCCAAAGTACAAATAATTATAGATGAATTGTACTCAAAAGTCTATAAGATTTATTTAGAATGTTAGATAAGAAATTTTTACGACTTACCTTCTATAATTTTTTCGGTAAAAACATGGTTATTTTATTACTAGCCTTATTAAAATATATTTACAGAAAGATGCTGTTACAAACATATGTCAGGCGGCAGATAAACAGTTATTTACTCTTGTTGAATGGGCAAAACGTATACCTCATTTCACTGAGTTACCACTGGATGACCAAGTTATACTCCTAAGAGCCGGTAAGTATTAACGAAATATTAATGATAAAAATTGAGAATGGAGACTAATGACTACTTCATAAATTTTACTCAGTCTGTCTAATCCAGTCTGGAATTCCAGATTAAAGTTTGTCTGGACCAGTCTGGTATTACAACTTATAGTTTATCCGGACCAGTCTAGAATTACAGCGTATAGTTTATATGGACCAGTCTAGAATTACAGCTTATAGTTTATCTGGACCAGTCTAGAATTACAGCTTATAGTTTATCTAGACCAGTCTAGAATTACAGCTTATAGTTTATCTGGACTAGTCTGGAAGTACAGCTTATAGTTTATATGAACCAGTGTGGAGTTACAGCATTAACTCTTCTTGACCAGTCTAGAATTACAGCATTAAGTTTATCTGAACCCATCTAGAATTACAGCTTTTAGTTCTGCTTCATCTGGACCAGTCTGGAATTACAGCATTTAGTTTGACTGGACCCATCTAGAATAACAGCTTACAGTTTATCTGGACCGGTCTAGAACTACAGCTTACAGTTTATCTGGACCAGTCTGGAATTACAGCTTGGTGTTTATCTGAACCAGTCTAGAATAACAGCGTAAAGTTTATCTGGACCAGTCTGGAATTATATCTTGTCTGGACCAGTCTGGAATTTTGACTTTGAATATTACTGATTGGCACAAATGACTGCAGTCTAAATACATGTACTGTTGAAAAAAAGCACACGAAATTATTTGTGATGAATGTTTTTGTTTTGTTGTATATAGGATGGAATGAGTTATTGATAGCTGCCTTCTCTCATCGATCTATCTCGGTTAAAGATGGTATACTGTTAGCTACAGGACTCCACGTTCACAGAAGCAGTGCCCATCAAGCTGGTGTCGGCACCATATTCGATCGAGTTCTCACAGAACTTGTGTCAAAAATGCGGGAAATGAAGATGGATAAGTCTGAACTTGGATGCCTTCGAGCTATTGTTCTCTTTAACCCTGGTATGAGATTTAAAATTTGTTCAATTTCTCAATCTTGATTATGTGAACTCGGCACTTTTTATGCTCCTGCCATTTGAAATGGCAGAAGGCATAGTGTTTCCCCTGTCAGTCCTTCTGTCTGTCCGGCCAAATTTTGGTTCTGAGCGATATCTCGAGAAATATATCATGCATTGGTTTCATATCAATTTCGATATCTGTCAAAATCAGAATATTTCACAGGAGTTATGGCCCTTTTTTTGACTTGGTGGTGACATTCGTGTCTTACAGACAGATTTCTAGTTTAAAATCTTGACATTCAGTCAACAATGTAAAATATATACTAGAATAATGAGAAGAAAATAATATACAACAGCATTTACATGTTATTAATTAATCTGTGAAATAAAATTACAAAATTTTATTACTTTATATTTAAGCTTTCTGGTCATATCTGGTGCACATAGCAATAAAATTTACTTCCATCAGAACAGGGACCAATTACAGCCCTTAATTATTATATGATCTCTCTAGGGTATATTCAATGTATAAGTGTGTTTCTCAGCAAAACTCTTAATACTTATTGCCTGTCCTTGTTATTTACTGTTGTAGTTGATTTTATTTAAAAGACTTGAGGGAGTTTTATTTTCAGTTCCAAGTATAATTAAGTGCTTTACTCAACAATTTATAATTAACATTAATTACATAAGCCACTTTTTGTCTTGTTTAAGTTTACAGTCAGATTTAATTATTTTGCCCATCTTCAAAAAAGTGGGGGTATATTCAGTTGGTTTGTCTGTCCGTAACTGAACCTTGTTCAACCAATAACTAGAGAATGATATGGCCTAAGGCCCCCAGACTTGGTTGGAAGGTTGGTTATTACATGTAGATGACTCCTATAGATTTTGAGGTTAGTTTGTCTAAGTCATAGTGACTTTCAACACAAAAACTTCAGTCAGCCAATAACTAGACATCAGTTTGGCCTATATATGGTCCTCTGATTAGGTACCAAAGGACAGTTACTCTCAGTGTTAAATTCTTACCCGAAACTTACTATCGAGATGACATGTTTGACATAAACTCATGTTCTTATTGATTATAGATGTCCATGTCCATATTTTGTTATAGATTTGTATTGTGTCTTTAATATGACCCTCGTTTTATTTGACATTTTAGATGCTAAAGGACTGACAAGCGTACAAGAGGTGGAGCAACTCCGAGAGAAAGTATACGCTTCGTTAGAAGAATACTGTAAAAATCGTTATCCAGACGAACCTGGAAGATTCGCCAAATTGTTACTTCGACTGCCTGCTTTGCGAAGCATTGGTCTTAAATGTTTAGAGCATTTGTTTTTCTTTAAATTAATTGGTGATACCCCAATTGATACATTCTTGATGGAAATGCTGGAGACACCGACACCTGTGTCATGATTGGACAGCTCGATATGTTAGGCTACTCGTTAACACAGTGTGCTTCATAGATTTCATATTGTCATGTTGAATATTGGTTCCCCAGTAAGCAGCTTATCAGTAAAAGCTTCTTGTGGTACCAGTAATATATGATTGCATGGGACCTTGATATGTTTTACAAATCTTGCTTTTATGTGGAAAAAAATCTTGTTGAAAGACTGTGGCGGAAAAATCAATTAAGAACTATTCTACAACCAATAATTGTACATGGTTGTGTGAATTACATACTTCTCCATAAATGGCTTGTGCTGCTTAAGAACCAGTCTTGCTTTTTGTGATATCAATTTAAAAAAGAATTGTCCTTGGAGATGTTTTTATTGTACAGATATTGTTAGAAGTGTTAAAAGGTGTATGCGCATTCATTTTTTAATTTGCATTGTTGTATATATATGAATTATGTGTGCTGGGTCATTTATGCCTCGTTGAAAATTGTAACTATTTTAAAAGTCCCTTTTTATGATCATTAATGACAAAATCTCGACGATCCATTCATACTTTAAACACATTGAACAGTTACTATATAAGTGACCCCCCCCCCCCTAAATCCTTGCATCTCTTGTTGAATGTCTTTAAACTGAGGTATTAGTGAACTACTTTCTGATATCCTTCATTACTGAGGTATTAGTGAACTACTTTCTGATATCCTTCATTACTGAGGTATTAGTGAACTACTTTCTGATATCCTTCATTACTGAGGTATTAGTGAACTACTTTCTGATATCCTTCATTACTGAGGTATTAGTGAACTACTTTCTGATATCCTTCATTACTGAGGTATTAGTGAACTACTTTCTGATATCCTTCATTATTAGTATACAGATATATACAGATATGTGATAATATACTCATATTTTGAATTTTTTTTGCTTATCAATGTTGGAATCATTAGCCACTAATTGGCGACTTGGTCACTCAGTTGGTACAAAATCATTGCATACCATTGTCATTAGCACCCTGAAAATCTTCATAACTCGGAAGAAATGATAGATCCTCTCAAACAGTTAATTTCATCCACAAAACTACCATATTGGTAGGTCATACCACATCTAGGTCGGACCATTACTAGTTTGTACCATTTTTAAAACTCTTTGATACTTGTTGAAATGAACCATTAATATTTGTATTGTCAAACCTGTCTGTTAAGTCTTCAGCATCTGCTTGAATTTTTACTTATTAATTGAAAATAAGTTATGGGAATTTAGTTATCAAATATTCCTTGTGTACTTTTCACTTGCATGGCCAACGAAGAGAAGATTAACTTGAATTTTAGTAATGCTTGTATGTATTGTTAGATGATGTGTGTTAGTGTATTATATGTCAAAGGGTCATAAAGTATGACTTTTTTAACTATTGCTTTACACATGTAGAAGTGCTATTGTTGTTTTGAAGTTTGAATATTTTATCTGGCCATTGTTTCATTTATATAGAGATATTATGTACATTATTTCATTGTAAATATTCTCCATCAGATGTTGTATTCTATAGTCCTGCCTTAACGCTTGTTGTAGTCAATAAAATTTCCCCATGAAATCCTTGGGTTACTTACATTGTAGTAGAAGGACTTTGTTTCTATGGTTGAAATACCTAATATATCCTAATAATAGGGCTGACAATATTCCTGATATATCTGGATTTAACTGTCCTGAAAGAGCTTTAGCTTTTTGAGCAAAATAAATGTTATTTGATGAAAATATCTCAAGAAATGGCCAAGTTATGATCAATTTAATCTGCCCTGAAGGGTTTTCTTTACTTATGGTATACAAGTTAAATATGAAAACAATGTGGTTGAAGGCCTCTTGTTTGGCAAAAATGGTCTCACTGCTATCGTATGCATGATTTTCAGGATTTTTAATTTGGCTCTATTGACATCCCTGTAATAAGCACCCCTTTGTTATGTAATTTACAGATTCTTTTTACTGTCAGAATTATTTTTTGACTCATAGATACCATAACAATATGGAAGATGTTAAAGCATTGATGGGGAACCTTGTTGTTAAACATTTTTTTAACAAAATAAGGGGGCGTTTATTAGGGGATGGGCGTTTTTTTAGGATTTTTTTTGGTATTTGATTACTGTCATCTTAACCTTTGAAGTAAAAACATATTGTAATGACTGAGAAACGTTTTGCTATTATATATTTTCTACCCTTCTATTTACTAGTTATAATCTACATGTGACACATGCTTTATTGATGTGCATAATTTTTGGCAATTTTTGATAACTTAAAGTTGGAAGATGAAAAATTATATGAAAATTTATGATAACATTCACATAGATATTTTCAAATTTTTTTATTAATTCATATCAAATGTCAAAATGTTCTAAAATTTTCAATGTAATATAATAATTTAAAAGAATCTAAATGCTATTCTTGTTGGAATTTTTGTATGTAAAATTTGCTGAATTGAATGATGATAATTTAAAAAAAAAGGAATTTGAGATGCAGTCAAACCTTTGTTAGCAGCCACCTCAGAATAAAGGCCACCCTTAGAGTAATGACCAATCTTAAAAACCATCAAGGATCATTTAGAACAAAATGACCTCCAAATAAAGGCCAAATTTTGTGTTTCTCAAGGGTGGCCTTTGTTCAAAGGTTTGACTGTACTTTTATATTGTATAATCATGTTATAAACTTAAATTCCATTAATGTGCTGTTTAATTTATTCTTTTATTACTAAATATCATCATGTAGCTGTTGTTGTTGTTACCCGAACGATGTTTTTAAGACAATTGATATCAATTATCCTACTCTAATAATTGAAAACTTTTCTCAATTTCTTTTTCTTACAAAACTGTCTGCTCAATTATTTTTCATTATGCTCATTTATCTAGCTTCACCGTTTTCGCAATTTAACGTTATGCTTTTTGTTTCACCAACTATCTTAATTGAGATTTTTCTTACATTCAATTTTTGAGTTTGAGAGCTTTTAAGCTGTCATGATCTTCAATGATTGAGTTAACCGGATATGTTTCGATAAATACGGATGAGGAAATGGTTCCATGAAAAAACTGTCATACAAAAAATTCCACCTTCCGGTTAGCCCCAAATGAAATTTGTATGTTAAGCTCTTGAAGAGCTACCAGCAGTGCTGGGATTGTTTTTGTTTTGTGTGAAGAAGGTTGTTAAGTCTATAGACCTTGGCTTTAGTTAGCTTGAACCCTGGTTACAGCACATGGTCACTGGTATGGCTTAGATTGATTCATGTCGAGAAGATGTTAGATATATGCAGGGAACAAGTTAGTACCGGTACACAATCTAGGAATACTAGTTAGGTTTACTGTGTGCTTGTATATAATTAATACATTTGTACTATTTTAAATAAAAAAAACTGGGGTAAATTCATAAAATAAATAAAAAATGAAGAATTATTTTTTTTACATGAAATATTTGATGTAAGAAAAATCTAAATTTTTGAAACTTGGTGAAACTTTGGACCTGAGTCATGTGATTGCATGATTTTGTATGTATGTAATTATACCCCCATAAATACTTCAGGCTTGATCTCAACATGTTAAGAATATAAATCATTCAGGTCTTGTTAAACACAAATCAGTACATTGTCTCCCTTACCTGAACCCATTAAGCACTGCCATACTGAGCTATTTTTAGGCTTTTTAATTTTCTTAAATTTCTGATCCTTTTATTGTCCGGCATCTAGCTCCTTTGTGCGGAAACTTTAATGTAGCTGATAAATCAGAATCCGTTAGAGGTAGCAACATGAAAGATCTCACTGAGGCGGTCAAAAGATCGACGTTGACACCGCTCGCGGTGCTCTTGTTCAATTAACTTTGTGTTGACATTGATCTGGTTATATTTTACCATGGTCTTCCTGTTAAGTAAAGTTACAGAATTTCTTAATCTTAGTTGCATGAAAACCAATTCAAAGAAGTTAATCATTTACTGCTGTCAACATTTATTCTGTTACAAGGGAATTGTACCGAGAAATGTTGATGTATTCTTTTGATAATATAGTTAAGTTTGTCCTGAACATAATGTCATTTTTTCACTTGTATAGTGAAATAAGTTTTCAATCTTAAACATCATTTCTAGTATTGAATTGGCTGCTGTATTTTACATCATTGTATGATTTCATTAAATAAAATAAATAAAACTGTGTTATAGCCATGTTCCCTTTGTATGTACACATTTTTAATAAATTCATGAGTATAAATCTTAGTATGCAATCTGACCGCAACATGTTCTTACATTGAATGTTTTCTAATAGTGAAAATTGAGTCTCTTGAAAAATGAACTGGCTAGCCTTGAAAGAAATCTTTTTTTAAGAGTCTCACATTGATAGGGCTAGCCTGTAATGAAATCTGTAATTTTATGTCTAGAAATGAACTGGCTAACCTTATATGGATATGTATATTGAATTGTTATTTCTTGTAAATATCTATTTTGATGGAGTATTTTATTGGTAGTTGTGTTATATAGTAACTGTGATGATGGCTTATGTAATTGTGAAACCGTAGGTTTATCATTTATCACATGAGAGAGAAGTACTTAGACTATGATGATACTGTAGGTGTACTCTTATCACCCTTGTCAAATAAATCATTCAGATTTATAACTTTTAGTTTGTATTATTTCTTTGTTGAGCAGCTAATTGTTACTGCTGTTGTACTTAAAGACGTTTTCGGTAGTTCGCTACATTTTTCACATAGACATATAGGAAAAATTAAAACTGATCAATGAATTTTTTTTAAACTTTGCAAAGTTTAAAAAAAAATCATTGATCAGTTTTAATTTTTCCTATATGTCTATGTGAAAAATGTAGCGATCTACCGAAAACTTCTTTAACTTTTTAGCTCACCAGAGCACGAATGTGCTCAGGGTGAGCTTTTGTGATCGTCCTGCGTCCATCGTTCGTCTTGAAGTGGCGTCAAGTTTTACTTAAAACAACATCTCCTCCTGCACTGCTATGCCGATTGCAACCAAACTTTGCTGGAATGATCCTTTGGTGGTTCCCTTTCAAAGTTGTTCAAAAAATTAAATTTCATTAAAAACTGGTTGCTATGGCAACAAATAGAAAAAACTTAAAAAATCTTCTTGTCCGAAACCACTGGGCCTAGAGCTGAGATATTTGGTATGTAGCATTGTCTAATGGAACTCTACAAAGTTTGTTCAAATTATTCCCCTGGGGTCAAAATTGGCTCCACCCTGGGGGTAACTTGATTTTACATAGACTTATATAGGAAATTTCAAAAATCTTCTTGTCAAAAACTACAATGCCTAGAGCTTTGATATTTGGTGTGTAGCATAGTCTAGTGGACCTCTACCAAGTTTGTTCAAATTATTGCCCTAGGGTCAAAATTGGCCCGCCCTGGGGGTCACTTGATTTATATAGACTTATACAGGAAAATTAAAAAAATCTTCTTCTCCAAAACCGCCAGGCCTAAGGCTTAGATATTTTGTATGTGGCATTGTCTAGTGGGCCTCTACCAAGTTTGTTCAAATTATGGCCCCGGGGTTAAAATTGGCCCTGCCCTGGGGTTTATTCTATTTTATATAGGAAAATTAAAAAAACTCCTCCCAAACCACAAGGCCTAGAGCTAAGATATTTGGCATATAGCATTGTCTAGTGGACCTGTACCAAGTTTGTTCAAATTATTGCCCTAGGGTCAAAATTGGCCCCGCCCCGGGGGTCACTTGATTTATATAGACTTATATAGGAAAATTAAAAAAATCTTCTCCGAAACTGCAGGGCCTAAAGCTTAGATATTTTGTATGTGGCATTGTCTAATAGACCTCTACCAACTTTGTTCAAATTATGGCCCCGGGGTCAAAATTGGCCCTGCCCTGGGGTTTATTCTATTTTATATAGGAAAATTTTAAAAATCTTCTTCTCCGAAACCACAAGGCCTAGCTTCAACAATGTTCATCTCCAAAAAACCTTTTCTCCTGGTGAGCATTTATAGGGCCATCATGGCCCTCTTGTTTAAAACTACACAAGTCAACCAGCCTGATGGGACTGGGGCATTAACAAACACCACTCTCACAATATACCAACCTCTATGTTATGCTAAGATGAAAATCAATAACAAACACTTTCATTGGATTGATTTTTACTTCTTTTAATTCAAAATATATATAAAAAATTCAACAAACTTAAAATATATGAGTATTAACAAATGACATCACAATAGCTTTGGGATTCGAATGAAAGACATTGGATAAAAAAGAATTAAGTTAATTGGCAATAAATTGCCTGTACAATTATCAATTATTTCATCCCCCCCCCCCAAATCCCATTTAGGAGAAAAACATTACGGAAAATTTAAATTCCACTTCAATGTTTAATAATTTAAATGCTTCCAACAAATGTCTGAAAATTTAGTGCCCTGGGTGTTAATTGGGATATAATCGGTAATTAGTACAGGTAATAAATTGCCATATACTGTAAGTTGCTCGTTTATGTTTAATTTAAATAAACAAGGGGTTGTTCTTAGTTCAGGGTAGCATCATTGTTGTAGATGAAATCAGCAGATCTTGAGGTGGTTATGAAAATCACAGTATTAGAGGTTACATCAGCAGATAGATTACTGTATACTTTGATCAGTGTGTTAGTGACCTCCTTATTGATGGACCATACATGCAGAATCTGCTTGTTCCAATTCTCCAGACTGTTCCTGTTGGCTTGAAGTACACCTGGGAATAGAAGAAAAAGTTGGTCAGACGAGTCAATAATGGAACAGGGTGGTACATATCTTGGGTTGTTAAGATAGTCGACCCCTAATACTGTACTTTTTTGAGGTATCTGCTCCATGCTACACAAAAATATTAATATTACAAAAATAGTATTGCCCAGTTAGAATTATTTCTTTGATTAGTTACCTTGGATACTATGATTTATTTTATGACGCATTTTGAAACTTTTGTAAGAGTTGTTGCCCTTGTTGAAAAATAGAAAAATATTAATTTCTTTTTATATGCATGGTCACCAATACTTATATTTATCAAATTAGCTTGATACTGATATTGCATCTTTTTACCATGCGTTTTTTTTTAAATTGATGTTCTTTTTTCTTTAATCTTTGAAAAATGGTTTACTCCCTTAGACTTTGATGCAAATTTAAAGGGAAGATAATTCACTTAATTTTTAAAGTTTGTCGCAAGTAATTTTTGTACTGTTATATTAGATGCAAATGAATTACCTACCTTTGAGTTTCTTGTTCAGGAGGTGCTGTGCGTCTTCTTGGGTGAATTCCCCCCCTCGGTACTTCATTGCACGAGTAACAGAAACTCCAACCTTGGTTCCAAATATTTCACAAACATAGTCTGTGATAGATCCTCCTTCAGGGAAATAGGTCACCTCCATTTCTGTCTGCAAAAAAAGTTATAAAAATCATTAATTCACATATTTTGTGTGTGTGAACTTGTTAACGTGATCAAATATATGCATAAATTAAAGTCAAACATATCCCAACAAGTTAGAACTCTCTTCAATGCACATGTATCAATACGACTGACCAAATGTATTTCTGAATAAAGGACAACTTTGCTTAAACATTTTAGATCTACCTTAGATGGCCATTGTCCAAAATTCTGTCAAATTGTTAAGTTCAAAGTAGTGATTACTACAGTGAGTAGAATTAATCATGCATACATACCTTAATTAGGTTGGCCTTGAAACATTTTTGTAGGACCTCAAAGGAAAGTACTTCAGAGATGACAGATGATCCGCCAGCGTTTGGAACGTCCCTCAGTCTAGCACCACCATTAGATAAATTCATTGATGTTAGTCCTTTATTTGGAGTAAAATCACAGTGTACGATTCCTCCAGTCTTGTTGTCATGGAGATTTTTATTGAATTTAAACCAGTCTATGATACGAACAGAGAAATTCTCGCCGATGTATATATTTACAGGTGAAATGTTCTCCTTATTTTCACAGACATTTTGTTGTTCAATTAACTGAGGTCCTATGGTCAGAGATTTCTGACTTTGTACAGTCCCAGTATTCAAGGAGAATAATGTCTTCACTTTCCTCTTGTTTCGGAGGCAAGTAGCCGGAGAAACGGTGCCGAGGCGAGTGAGAGAAAACCCGCCGGTGAGAAAGACGTTGCTCCTGTTCGTGATGCTGTTGCTTGTGCTGCTGCTGTTGATGGTGATTTTGTTGCTGTCGATGATGATTTCGATGGTGGTGTTGATGTCGGTTATTCATTTTTCGTCTAAATTTTCTGTGTGCAAGGTATATTATCATTTACTTTTTCAGGGTGCAGCTCGCTCGTCTAGGGGTGTGGCTCGTTTGTCTAGGGGACCCGGGTTCACTTTACGCCATCGAAATGATTCTAGTCTGAAAACAGAGACGTATAAAAATGAATATTATATCTGGCAAATTACTGCGAAACTGAAAATACAATGTCATAAAAGTGGAGGATCACATGTGATTTAACAAGAATATGAATTGGACTTGATTAAAATGTAAACCAAATTTTTTAAAGAAAATGCATGAAGTCCAAATTATGAAATAAAATAGAATCTACATTTTGAATAGCATACATATTTTAGTCAATATCTTAAGAAAAAATCAAAAATGTAAGAAGTTCAGCAAATTATTGATTGTATTACTCAGAATAAATACAATTATGATATATATAAATACGAATAATATAGCATACAAAATACGATACGTACTTTTTTTCTAATATTCCAATCGTAAATATTTCTTTCGGAGTATTGCACCATCTTTTATAGTAAAACTTTCGAAGTGTTGCACCATCTATTATAGTAAAATTAGGAATAACCGTATTTCTATTTATAGAAATAAACGCAATAGTGCTATAAAAAGGAATAACCATCATCGTTCTAAAAATAGATACAGTTCCGGAAATAATTAATCGTAATTTCTTAGGTTCAAAAACATTAATAGCAATTTTATTGCGGTCATTCCAAGATCATTTAATACTACATTGCCATTAGTGCGATTTGGTTTGCTAATTTTTTTCTAGACTTAGACCCTTTTCTGATATATTGTCGAATTGGTCAAATACGGATTGGGGACGGGTTGCTCTAAACTATAGTACATCTGATGGTAGGCAAAATTGATGACGTAGTTCACATTTCCGTTACTTATCAACAAACATTTTGTCGAGACAAGTTAATTCAGTCAATTTTCTGTAAATATCAGGGATTATTTACTGAATGCAACAAAATGTCTCAACAGGGCGCTGCATTACAGAGTTATAATAATGAACTTGTTAAGTGTAAGTCATATTTTTTCTCCATAGTTTGTGGACATTCAAATATATCATGAAATAGCATTCATAATCCTATCAAAAGGCAATTTAATGCCATGCCCAAATTTAATTATTACGGTAATAATGTTTCTTATCATTTCAGTCACCTGTGACATTTTTTATCAACTTTATTTCAGAACCAGTTAACGTTGTCAGGTATGGGCTGGTATTGTTAACTGTAGTCAATATACAAATTTTATTTTAAAATCTAACAAAATGAATTTCATTATTATGTTTGGACCTTAATCAATTAATTTTGGAATGGTTTTCGCCTGTTGGCTGGCATAAACACGTCGACCATACAGCCAAGAAAGCCTACAAGGCCCCTAGGTTTCATTCGACGCAATCTTAGTGACTGCAGTAAGCAAGTAAAGACCACAGCTTATGCATTCATCCCGCGTTTGGGACCCAAAGCCACTAACCATGATCCACAAACTAGAGCAGGTACAACGTAAAGCTGCCAGGTTTGTCCACTCTGCTTATACTGACTACAACCTGGCCACTTGACAAGAATGGTGCATGACCTAGGGCGGGAGTCACTAGAACATCGCCGATACATGGCAAGACTCACAATGCTGTTCAAGATCCATCATCAGATTGTTGAAGTTTCTGGAGACACTGCAGTTCAATAACTGCAGAACCAGGGGCTCACACCGCTTTCAACAGAACAGGAGTGCAACAAACATCTACAGGGACTCCTTCCCGCACGCAATCAGCGACTGGACCTATGCAGACTACCAACTGCACCACCATTGAGGCATTCCAAGCTAGACTGGGGCATTCCAAGCTAGACTGGGATCCCTCGCACCACACCACTAAAACCTCAAATGAACAGTACATAGTTTTAACTTCAGAACATTTTTAGCGATTGGACTGCACTGAATTATACAACAGGGTTTCCGACAATCTGTTATGGATAGGGCTGTGGATCGTTGGGTAATCCTTTAACTGGATGATGATGAGTTCAATTACCAAAAAGCAGGATCTACACTTTTCAAAAATATTTCAAAAGGGTCATAAAACAGTTTAATGCGTTATAAGATAGTATGATAATGCCCCAGAGAGGGATATAGTACAGATTTGGAAGAAGAAGAAGATGGTTTATGATGTCATCATTGAGTTTGAATGTGAACTTTAACATGGAAATATGACCATACATTGATAGAAAATAACATATTTTCAAGATATTTCTACTAATTTGTAGTCATATTTTTCTAGTCAAACTTCAAATTCAAACTCATCAAATGCAATGTCAGTATAAACCATCTCCTTATGCATTAAACTGTTTTATAATAACAAACTATAAAATTTGTAAATGGGTACATTTTTACCAAAATATTGTGGGTATCATATGTAATGGTTGTAGGTACATCTTGACAAGTTCCCATATTTATTCCCTCCAGTGTTTGAGAAATTACACCCTTATCATGGCCTTATGTTTAACTTCACCTTATTCATTATACAATTTTAGGTATCAATGACCTCTGTGGGAAACGTGATGAACTTCACAAAAGTATCCTACAGGAGGAAGAAGAAAAGGCTAAGCTTCAAAATGATATCAGAATCCTGACTGAAAGGTTGGCAAAAGTTAATGAAAGTTTAAGTAAGAAAATGGCCTCTAGAAATGAGTTCGATAAAACTATTGCAGAAACTGAAGGGGCTTATATGAAGGTAATTTCTTTTACATTCAACCAACTTCAAGTAGTACTGTCATTAAAATTACTGTTCTATGTTTTCATAATGACATTTTCATTGAAAACTGTAAAAATAATTGTGACACTATCTAATCGAACTAGTAAAATCATTCTGAAGTGAAGTCGAGAAAAACAGTCTATAAGAAATGGAAGCTTAATTGTCTATTAATTGATAGTTGAAAAAAGTACCTAAAAGCTGAAGTGTATATAGCAGAAATGATTATAATCTTAATATCTATATTCATGTTTAATTGATTTTCCTTTCTTTGAAGTCGCATAAAGCATGATGGTATAGCTACAATGTATGCTTTAATCTAATATTTTGTTTTGAATCATGTTTCTTTGCTCCCATTTCATTGTAAAGCTCAATAGAAAATTGTAATATTTTTGCACTATAATTTAATTTTGATAAAAATGCAATTAATACATTTGTTATCAACTTGTGTTTTCAGATATTAGAAAGTTCACAGACTTTATTAAATGTACTAAAGAGGGAATCACAAAGTTTACGAGAAAAATCCACAGCGAAATCAAGTGGTACTGCTGCTTCATGATTATTATGGATCTAGTATTAGAAAACATGTGATATATTACCTTCTTTGTTGATTTATAAATGATTTAGATTCCACCTGTGTCAGTTAAAAAATGAAAATAAAGACTGCTTTGATATCAGGAGATTTTTTTATATGGTTTATGCAAATTGACAAGTTTCTAGATATTTCCATTTTTAGTTTTTGCTGGATTACATACAAAATTTATTTTCAAATTTGTTTTAACTATACAGTTTATTTTGCACGTTTTTGTTTCAATGATACCTTTCACACTGATACCCCATGTAATATTTCATTATTCTGAATATTCCCTGACAAATGCCCCTAAGTAAATATATGATTATGCTACATAATTTATTATTCATTTGAAAGATTTACAGACTCACCAGTACTAATTTAAAGGATTGTTAAAAGTGCATAGAAGTATTTTTTCAGACAAGATGTTAGGGGCATTTATTTGAGAATACTTGTGAACAGTTTACCAATATGTGCCTAAAATTCAGACCATTTGTAATTTTTTGTGTCAAAATGTACATATTTATTGGTGTATTTATCTCACTGAGGAATACTGTTAAATATTGACTTTAGCTTGTTAGTTTGTCTTGTCAGTCTACCTTAGTGCAGCAGAACCTCAGAAGACATGTTCAGACCAAGTGATTAGTACAGATTCAGTGTTCTCTAGGAATGCGTTTCATTAAAATTCTTAGGACAGCTAATACAGGAGCATTCCTAAGATTGTCTTAGGTGCATTTCAACTACAGTTCTTCAGTTAAATTTTGACTTAAGACCTACTCTCCTAAAGGAGATAAAAAATGACAACGCCAAGTGTTAATATCCGGAATTCTTACACGTTCGCGCCATTCGTCTGCTACACAAATGTGGATGCTCAGTAAAAGCAAATATTTAATCATGATAAATTTATATCCCAAAGTGCATTTGTTTAGGACAAAATTTGCACTCATGACAGCCCTAGACCGCTAGGTTAGGGGCGATTTTGCTCTTAAAAGCCATCCAAGGTATTTTAATGAAACACACTTATGGCAAAATTTTGACTAGAATTTTAATGAAATGCTCTTTAGAAGCCCAGACGGCTGGCAATATAGCTTTCTAATTGTTGAAAATCTAGCGCCAGCTATTTTTGTCAATCAAAAAAAATATTTACACCAAATAATTATTCTAACCAAAAAAAAAAATCCATGAATAAAAACCCCCTACAATTCAAATTTAGCCTGCTAGTCTGAACATTCTAGACAACACTGAAGATTAGAACTTTTTCTGGATTGAAACATTGTTGCATTTCAGACAAAAATATATTAAGATCTTTGATTTTAAATTAGTCTGGATTTAGGGGTTAGACTGTATTTAGAATTACTACTTACGTTTTCATTGGCAGTGGAATACTAGATGAAAACCTTGATGACAAGGTGATGACTGTTTAAAGGGACTAGATTCCAGATTTATTATCTATATTTTGAAATCTGGAAAGGCCTTTCTGTTTCAAATGATAGTATTTATGATGAAAAAGAGAAATGCGCATGATGGATTTAAATGCTGTTAATGTACTACAACACTTGCTTTTGTCTTTAGATGTGTAGCAAATATATATCTGTCATGCTTTTCATGAGGTAGAAATATGCTATAGTAAAGTTGAAGATTTGCTGTGCTATATTTCCATAAGCACAACATATCAACAATTTCTTTATGAATTTTGATTATGTTAGTATTATTTATTTATCTGGAAAAGAGTGCCGTTACAGGTTTTAATAAGGTTTGGAATTTATCTCTAAGCCAGTGTGATTTTTTAATGCATTTCTCTATTATTTGCTTAGAATCTCTTGTATATCTTTCTACCTGGATAGATCTACCTTTTGATTTTTTAATTTTTTTTATTATGATCAATTTTCCTTATGTACATTTTGTATCTTAGATTTGTCTCAATTAGGTTTTTAAAAGGGAGAGATAGATATAAGCTGCCCTATTCTATGAAATGAAAATTGTATGGACTTATGTTGGTCTGACACCTAGAAATGATACAAAAGCTAGCTGTTTCAAACTCCATCTATGGTTGACACTCTATATTACTATAAAAACTCTGTACCTATTCCTCTTCACTTTATGATTTATTGTATTCAATATCTGCATTTATTTGTTTAGTAAATATTAATATTAATGCAAAACTTAATTGTTCTTTCTTTTGTACTTTGTATTGTCAAATATTTGACAGTAGACACTGTTAACAATTTGTTTTCTGAAATGTATCAAATTCTTAATTGTCTCCCCTTAAAGTAAGGGAGAATTTTTGTTTTTGTCAATCTTCTTTTTATTGTTCTTTCAAATATTGTCTAAGTGTAGTTCGTAAACTCTTCGAACTTCTTCCCTAAGCTGTTATCATTGACCTTCCTCCCATAGGTTTAAGGTAAAATACTTCATGTGTTGGATTTATTTTTTTCTGCCTATCAAATATTTTTTCTAGGAGAGACACATGCAAAACCACTTGTTTGAATTAGTTACACTGCATTTTCTTATTTTAAGTTTATTAGTATGATTACATGTAATCTATTGTTGCTTGGGGCCAATTGAGCCATTCATTTTTTTACAAAAATGTGATGTATTACTGGCTTTAGTTTAGATATTTTTGAAGGATTGTTCTTGAAAGAATCCATTTTATTCCTGGACAAAAGTTTGGATTAGTAGTACAATGTAGTCTGCAATATATACAATGTTAGAAATTTGTGTAATTTATTCCTGTACTTCGTATTTTGTATGTCTGTGTTTGTATACAAATAAATGTTATTTCACTTAATTTTTGTTCTTTTTAAACCCTGGGCGAGGATCACACTGTCTGTGACACATTTGATTGAAGATATTACATCCTGTTAGTGTCCTCCATCTCTGAATTATATGGATAGCTTAGGAGTAACATGCTGAATGAATGTGATTAGTACTGGTTAAGGCCTTAGTAAAGCCCAGGGAAGCTGGTTAGGATAAGTGTCCGCCATGATATAACTGAAATAATGTTGAAAATGGCATTAAATCTGATGAAATAAATTGTTCTTTGATATCTAACTCCTAGCCATGTATTCACGTAAGTCTATTTTCATGTTTACAGGAGATTGAATATTTCTGAGCTACCAGATACCTGTGATCTAGACCTGCCTCCATGGTCCAGTGGTTAAGGTCGCTGACATGAAATCACTATAAATTTGAGTCCTGCTACCGACCATGTCTCTTCATGTCAGAAAGTAGGCAGTTGCTTACGGAGGATGTGAGTCTAGTACTGATTCTTCCCAGGAAAATGGTTAGGTGAACTGTCTGCCTCATATGACTCTGACTGTTGAAAAGGGGCGTAAAATTCAATATAAACAAAAACATGCAATCCACTCTCTAATGAATGCCAGTATTTCAATGTGAGATAAACAAAAATCTTGACTCACAAAAAAATCTTTAGTCAGCCTTCAAATTGTATCATATATAGAAATCATTCAGGAAAATCTGACGTATTGAAACAATACTGTACTTAGGAATGTACATCTAGTAAAACAGGGATGGCCCCTATACGTGAAGGGGATAGTAATTTCCTGTTATTGACCGGACATGATTTTTTTGTTGAAAGTCACTTTGACCCACTGACCTCAAAATCCAAGGGTCATCTACATATGTGGAGTAACCTTCCTACCAAGTCTGAGGGGCATAGGCCAAATAGTTCTCTGGTTATTGGTCAGACAAGGTCTGGTTATGGTCAGACTTAAACCGACAGGTACAAAGCAATATACAATATGTACCCCAACTCCTTTGAGGGGGGGGGGGGGGGGGGGAGGCATAATTACATTTGTGGTTTGTTTTCAAATTGTACAGTCAAATTTCACAGATGTGAGATAAGAAAACTAAAAATATGACACTTTTTATTAAAAAATATATTTCAGAATAGAATAATGAGATACAGTATAACTAAAAGAAAAATACAGAACACTCCCTAATAAAAAAACCCTCTTTGATAAATTCTTACCGGTAAGTTAGTTACATATCATAAATAAGCTTTAATAAGCCTTTGAATTCAAATGCATTTCAAAAAGCACTCTCTAACAATAAACACTGGAAAATAAATCTGAATGTACAAATGTATAATGCTCCCAAGAGTGTGTATTAGAGATTGTACGGTATAAACAATTTTCTAGTTTTCAACAAGGGCAACAACTCAGACAAAAGTTTAAATATTTGTTGTAAATAGCTGATGTATCTGAGGTAACTATCAAAGATATACTGATAATTGAGCAGTACAATTTTTGTAATATGATATTTGTGTGTAGCATTGAGCAGATACGCCAGAAAAGTACAGCATCAGGATCTGAATACTTTATGATACTATTAAATCAATGATCAATGTGAGCAGATGATTCCATATGGAAGATACTATGTAAACTATTATTTTTAAAGGGACTAGACAACAGACTTGTATTATTCTTTCAAATCTAGAAAATCCTGAATAATATTAAGGTAGTATTGGTAATTATACAACCCCCATCTTTATCTGAACTCAATCTGATGTTTATTTGTTTTACACCCCTTTTCAACAGTCAGAGTCATATAGTCAAACAGTGTTTGCTGAATTCAAGCATGCATTGCTTGCTTTCACAAAAAAAAAAATTTTACCTTGGAAAATAGAAAAACTGCCTAAATATTCACTGACAATGTTTGATTTTTAATTTCCAAAATATCTCCCATTCATTTCCACTTGTTACAGCTTATCGAAGTTTGCAGTTCACGGCCAATATTCATTACTTAAATCAGGGGCACTGTATGTACAGTGTAATATAGTGCCCTCTTATCACATACAAACAATTATTCTCCCAAAAATAGGACTGTCAGGTTTTAAGTTTCATCAAACACACCAACAGCTGAGGTAACAGAAGACATTGACCTCACCAAGAGTATGATACATACGATTATACAGAACAACCTTTCCAGAGTGACCCTCTCTTGAGCAACAACCTCCCTGCAACAACAGCATGTTTTTTTCCCACTGCATGATTTCAATATTAATTTAACCTCTCTACAACAACAACCTCTCATCAACAACATAATTCTCCTACTCCCAAAGGGTGTTGCTTTGGAGAGGTTGCACTGAGTCACTGTAACAGCAAAACCTTGATGTAAAACCCACCTTCAGCACCAACAAAGGCCTTATATACAGATAGTTTCATTATTAAGTAGAGACATATGAGAAACATTGAAAACTGGTCTGTAAGTAAAAGGTAATTACAGTCAACCCTGTGTTAGCAGACACCTCTAAATAAAGGCCATCCTGAATTATTCAGGCCATTATTTTAAAAACTGTCACTGATTTTTTAGAACAAAATGACTTCCGAATAAAGGCCACCCATCAATAAAGGCCACATTATGACATTCCCAAGGGTTGCCTTTGTTAACAGGTTTGACTGTATATTGAGGCGGTCTTAATGCATTCTGTATTGACTGCTGATATTTTCAGCACAGACTTCCAGGCATCTTCATGATATGTTACAAACATGTTTACATAATTATTAGGCTAGGACTTTTCTTTTTTTTGTTACTTTGGAGTGCCACTGCCATATCATTTGTTTCTACTTTTCTTCTTCTGTCAATCTAGTTGTGAACATTGTTCTCTATAAATCACATGTTAGATTGAACAAAAATCTGTACATGTACAATGCTCTGTTATATTTTTCATAACCTCTTTCTTCTTTACTTATGGCAAATATACATGATTGTGTGCATTGACAAATCAATGTATTATATATTCACCAGAAATGTATTAAGTATGTCTACAAGTTGGATATTTCTGAAATTTTATATTTATTTCCTCACACTCACTCTAGATCTGGCTAAAAAGTAAAAATCTCCAGAAAAACATACCGAAAAAGTCCTGGCCTTACTAAATCTATATCAGTGAGACAAAACAATGTATATAACAATGCCCATAATTTCAAATGTTTTTCATAATTCATCGTCTAAATGCAAAAAACCACATGAGGAAAAATAAATCTATTACTTGATCATCATCATTTTTTTCTGAAAAAGGGGTAGTGGAGGAGCAGGTTTTTAGGATGGCTTCTCTTAGTGGTGAAATTCTATGGAACACTTTAAATCACTGTATGTCAGCAGACTGACTTTGGTTTCCACTGGAATTCTAAGCAGTGGTGTAGGCGTAGAGCGTCAGACTTTTCGTATCCTGCGAGTGGCGGAATTTGACTGGAATATCATGCATGACATCATTTGTAGATTCTGTGGCAGGTAAAACTCATATTCTTTAGAAAGATTGCATAAGTAGGTAGTATAAACATGGGCATAATAAAACTATCAATCACAATTGATATTTGAAAAACTCGGCAGCTATAGTTTAAATAATAATCTTTCAGAAAATGTAAATTTATGCAAGAAGTTTTACTTGCTACAAAATCAGCAATTTTTGGGAAAAGTAACAGTCATGCGTGATATTACATGTACATAGGTATTAACTGAAGTTGCTTATCTCTGTTATCTATGTCTCTGGTTTAAACTTATATATTTTACATCAATTGTAGATCAATTCTTACAAATTATATTAATTAACTACTCACCATGACTGCATCCTGGATTCTGACCAGTACTTGCACCAAAATAGGGATTGTGAGGTCAAATTTCGCCACTGACGGGATTCGATACTGCAACCTACACGTTAGGAGTACTCCTTCTCTTCATCCTTTTTGAATACATTTTTAAGGAAAAAAATAAAGTTGAGGTATCATTGATTTTAGTAGGCAGGAGGGGATGATGAACAAGTAATTGATTCATATTGGCCTAAAAAGATCTTCAAGCTTTTGATTCACATCCAGTTGAAACAGAATCGGTCAGTGATTCATTATCAGCAGAATCTTCGTGCAATGAATTTTCACAACTCGCAATGCCAGATGTTTTGTTGAGACTTTTTTCTCCGTAAATGATGGTATTATTGTTAGACATCACTGGTTTTGGTAGACTTTCCAACTCTGAAATGGCACTATCTGTGAAGTAACATGAGTCTTTTGGTGTCACTTGGGGGAACGGGTCTATTTGGTGTTTGATAGAAACGAGATGAGTGCTTGTCTGAATACTGCCTCCAATAGTAGGTATTCCCAGATGTCCACTGTCTCGGTTTTGTGCAGCCAGTAAAGCTTCATACAGGTAAATAAATAAAATGATAATTAGATATTATTACTAAACATTATATATGTCAGAGTATATGGGACAGGACTGGCCATGTGCCACTAAGTTAATCCCGAGCTCAAAGTACTTTTGGTAAAGTGACAATTTTGACAAAAAAAATCCTTAATCTTTAACAAAATGATTTGTTACGTCATTGCTGCAGGAGGGGCATTTAATAGAAAATATCTGGTACAATCCTTCAAACTTCTTTTACAATTAAGCATCACATATTTAAGGCTTTGAACAGTTAATACAATTGAGGAAAATCAAAAAGTACTGTGTTACAAAATCAGTAATGTTCAATTGAAAAGTAACTGGTACCATTCGAGAAAAGCTTCAATAACTTAACAAGAGGGCCACATTGGCCCTTTATCGCTCACCTGAGAACAAAGGCCAATAATTAATGACCAGGTAATATAGTTTCCATCTCGTAAAACTCATTTTTACGTAGATTTTGAGATCAAAACCAACAATGAAGGTATGATACTGTAAAACTTGTAAGCTAAAACGTAGCAAATTTTCTAATCCAAGGGCCCATAACTCTTGAAGTTGTGGTCCGATTCCACCCATAACTTTACTTGTCCAAAACCATCAGGTCATACACATTCATTGTAAATATGATTAGGATCAATGAATAAATGAAGCTAAAATATAGCAAATTTTCAAAGTCAAGGGCCCATAACTCTTGAAGTTCTGGTCCGTTTCCACCCATAAGCGAACTTGGCCAAGATCTTTTAGATATACACATTTACTGAAGATATAATTAGGATTGGTGAATAAATGTAGGCGCTAGAGTGTAAACAAGCTAAATGTATCAAATTTTGTAATTCAAGGGCCCATAACTCTAGAAGTTATTTTCCGATTTTGCCCATAATCGAACTTAGCCGAGACATTGTGGCCATATACATTGTGAGCAAGTATAATCAAGATTCGTTAAGAGCTGCTGTTGCTAGAGTGTAAGCAAACTAATTGTGGCCGGACGACGGACATTCAACGATCCTAAAAGCTCACCTGATGAATCAGGTGAGCTAAAAATCACAACTAAATGTAATCCTTTCCATACACCCTTCTTTGTAAATCTTGACTCATGATGTTAGAATGAGAGGCAGGATATATATGGGTGTCGATCGAGTTTTCATAGCTAAATTTGATCAATTTCAGCCATGGGGAGAGTTGAAATCAAGTAGAATTAAATATTAAGTTACCTGTTAGTCTTTTCTTCTTTTCTTCAAATTCTTTGTTCAACTTTTCAGCAAGGAAGATCTGTGTTCTTTCTTGAATAATAGACTTCACTAAATGGTCATATCCCATACTCCTTTGCATCTGTTTATGACAAAACAAGTATTTTTCAAATTCAACAACAGGGTTCTCAATAAGTTTGTGGCCAACAGGCCCAAAAGCTAGACTAACAGGCCTGCTAAGGGGGGTCCTGGCATTTTCTAGCAATATTTTATAAACTTTTGAGATTCCTAACCAGCCCAAACACATTTCTAAGTGGCTAAATTGGCCTGCAGCCTGCTGTTATTGAGAACCCTGTCAACAATGTATTTATATATCCGTCAGCTTTGTTAGGTCTTAGGAACATTGAATGTACCTTCCCACAATGACCTCAGTCTGAATGACTTGACTTTTCGGAGCAAGACTGCATGACTTTTTATGTATTCTGGAGCAGTTTCATGTTGTATTTCAGTTTAAGGGGTCCTAAGGCCCAGACTGAAGTCTAGATTTATTTGCAAAGATAAAAACGTCAACAGAGTCATTCCAAAGACATTTCTTAGCAATTATAGCACTCTTACGTCCACAAATAATTTTGCTGATGCCATAATATTATATTATTATTATATATTCAGAAGGCTAAAAGATCCAGGACTAATTGGTGGGTGGCAAGATTTTATGTTCAAAAATGCTATCTTAGCTGAGATATCCAAGATTAAAAATCTTTAACAAAAAAAAACGGAGATGCATGTACCTTGCACTTAAAAGCAACTACAGCGAGACACAAATATACAGTGAACTCAAATGTAGATAATGATTAGATTTTCATTTTCATACAAAAAACATTTATTGATAAAATAGTCTTATTTCAAACACACCTTTAAATAAAGGCAAACTTTGGATAAAATTAAATGCCATCATGTGAAAACAGGCTACTTTTCAGCAAATTCTTAGTAATAAAAGACCAAATAAACATTAGAATAAAAGCCACACAGTAAGACCAAGACAATCTGTGAGACCAAAACTCAGGGAGTAATGCAAGCAAACTGGTCAGACATGGTTTATAAATTGGGGGCTTTACTTTTTGACGGATTTAGAGAATGAAGTTTATGGGAAGATAACTGCAAATGAAAAGGAATATCAATAAAACATGTTTGGCTAGTTATAATATAAAGGATAACAGAGCTATCTCCCTACAACAGCCACCCAACGGTTGGAAAAAAATGGCTGTTGTAAGGAGGTGACCTTTGTTTAGAGAGTGAGAATAGAGTAAAACATGAATTTGGGTTGCTAGTATACTGGCTGTAACAGGGAGGTGGCTGTTGTTCGGAGAGATGATTCATGGAGGTCTGAATGGAAGTGGTGGTTGACAGTTCAATATAATGAGGGTTTTACTGTATTTTGAAACCTCTCCAAAGCAACTTCCTTTGGAGGCAGCAAAAGTATGTTGTTATTGAGAGGTTGCTGCTCTAGAGAGGTTAAATGAATAGTTAAATCATGCAGTGGGAAAAATCATGCTGTTGTTGAAGGGAGGTTGTTGCTCAAGAGAGGTTAAATGAATAGTTAAATCGTGCAGTGGGAAAAATCATGCTGTTGTTGAAGGGAGGTTGTTGCTCAAGAGAGGTTAAATGAATAGTTAAATCATGCAGTGGGAAAAATCATGCTGTTGTTGAAGGGAGGTTGTTGCTCAAGAGAGGGCCACTCTGGAGAGGTTTTACTGTATTTCATTTCCCTTCAGTGGCCCTTATTCACAGGTTTGACTGTAACGAGAAACATGCTGAATACCTTACCAAAACATCCAAGAATTTATGAACTTTAAGTTTGGTCTGAGGCTGTGAGTCAATCTCTTCTTCATCATCTTTACTCAGCACACGTCTACAACAATGAAATAACAAGAAGTGTTTGTGAAACACTGATGCCCCCAAAGGCCAACTGGATAGAATGACCTTTGACCTATTGATCTCAAAATCAATAGGAGTCATCTACATCTAATGACTAACCTCCTAACCAAATCTGAGGAGCTTAGGCCAGATAGTTCTCTAGTTATTGCGCAGACAAGGTTTGATTACGGATGGACGGACTGACATGTGCAAAGCAACATACCCCCTTTTTTGCCAACCAAGATGGCTGCCAAGGGAGGTAAATATTGTAGATGTGAGAACTATGTTGTGGTGTTTATTATTTTACAGGGCATTTAAAAAAGGGAAAAGTAACATGACAATGCAAACATATCCTTAAACACTTAATTACTATGTTACTGACACAAAAAGTATTCTACTGGTCAATTATATGATCTCCTTAAAAAAATAAACACTTGTAATGATGGTGAATTTGCTATGATTATTGGAAATAAAGATATTTCTGACAAGGGAGAGGCCAAAATTCAGCAGTGAATCAGTAAAAAACACAGCATGGGTTGCATTTGCTTCCTTATTTACAGTACAGTCCAATCTCTCCAAAGCAACACCCTTTCAGAGAAGCAAATCTATGTTGATGTTGAGAGGTTGTTGCTCTAGAGAGGTTCAATTAATAGTTAAATTGTGCAGTGGGAGAAAATCATACTGTTGTTAAAGGGAGGTTGTTGCTCAAGAGAGGGCCGCTCTGGAGAGGTTGTACTGTATATTCATTTTATATTTAATTTATTATAAGTTTTGCATTACTTTCCATATTTACAGTGTATTTATTTCATATCTCATTTTAGACACATTTTATTTATTATAACATGTTTCAGGGTTTTTTCTCGGTATTTTGGGAATATGACCCATACCCTTGGGATTGGGAATTTTCGCGGTGTTTTAATCAAAATTGGGAAAAAATATATGACTACAATTTTTGAAATGTTCAACTTATTCTACTTATTCTCCCATAGAACAATAGCAGAATAAGGTATATATAAGGTAATTACCAATAGTGATGTCAATGAACTTACAAAATTAATAAAAAAAATTTTTGATTGAATTTTTGTCTGTGAATTGGGAAAAAAAGATACTATTTTCCATTGGGAATATGACCGAATTTCGGCTATAAAATCGCCCCCAAAAAAATCCCTGCTGTTTACTTGACAATAACCCTTAATCAGTACAAGATACCCTATATCGTTGTTTCTTTGTGATTGATATGATGTTAATATATTCCGGAAGCTAGCACTTGTACCAGAAACTGATTCCCTGCACATATACATATAATTTTCGATTAGTTGAGCAAACATGTTTTGTAAAACATTATAGTATTTGTTGCGATAACTTGTATATAAATGTTGGCCCCAGACATTGGGAAAAGGAGACTCCTTGGACCCCAGACATCTCAGACCCCAGCCCTTTTTTATTTTTTTGGGTGAACAAGTATCGGGTCCCTTTGATGGGGGAAATTTGTGTTGTGAAATATATATGTAAATAAGTACTTAAAACAGTCTGAAAGTCATTTCTAGTTGACTCAAGCTATCCCATACCATTCATTGAAATAAAATCCAGTATTTCAACCCTTGTATGCCCTGGCAAAAATCCTATGATACTTACTTTGATCTGAGGTACGGATAATGTAACTTTGGTTCAAGATTTGAACACAGTAACAATCGATTTTCATCAAGGACCTAAAAAAGACATACATACGTACATGTATCAGTATATAATATACACAATAAAGGAAAAACAGTATTTGTCTTTGGTTACCCTGCATACACTAATCGAGAGCTCAGCGCAACACTGTAGTAACAATGACAGCTAGGAGACTGATCGTGTGATAATAATTTGGTCAATTTAAGACTAAATATACGTGTTTACTCATATCAAGGAATTGTAAGTCCTTGTACACCCCCCCCCCCCCCCTGTGTATTCAATGAAAATAAACAAGAATTTAACAGTAAGAAATGAATGCTTATATTACATGTAAGCCCGGGTCTATAATTTCCTCAATTTGAAATGAATATAATACGATCATGAAATGAATTATTCGGTATACTGTATGAAGATATTATATTATTTTTCACAAATTATAATCGTGATTTAGTACATCGATTCATAGTCGAAGGGTCTTTGACGATGATACGTTTGCATTGCAGTTCAAATGGTCAACAAGACGAAATAAAAAAAGACCAATTTAGTTATGGGACCCAGAACTAATCGATTCACAGTGAATATAGAATATAAAGTGATGTTGACCGAAGATTTTAATGAAAACAACTCACGCTGGACTTCAAAGTAGCGACAATTTCATTTTCTGAAGCTGTCATTTTGATCTTCACACAAAATACGTCACTCAAAAATCCCCTTTCGACGTGTTTTCATATTAACTTCCTTGTTTACGATGAAATGCCGCGTGTTCCGGATATTTGGAATTTAGACAGTACTCAAAGCCTAAACTGGTTCCCGTTCCGAATTTCAGCGCAATCTCCTAGCAGCGGTTACTTCCCTTCATCAGTACAAAAAAACACTGTCACCATTAGTAAATTCGGCCGTCACAGAGCCGTGTAATTACCTTTTCACTTTCTATTTTAAATTTTTGCAAATTCTATCACTTTAATTTTCTTTCATTTATTTTTTTAACAATTATTACAGAAGGTAAAAAATAAAATAAACGTAAAACAGAAAATTTCGTAAAAACAACAAAATATATTTTTCACTGCAACACCGTATTTATGTAAACAATGTCCGAGTTTAAACAGTTACGGTACAACCTCTCCAGAGAGGCCCTATTTTGAGCAACAACGTCACTTCAACAACAGCATGATTTTTCCCACTGCAACAACCTCTCAAGGCAACAACAACGTAACTTTGCTACTCCCAAAGTGTGTTGCTTTGGGAAGTTTACACTGTACTTTCGATTGCGCAACAGTAATTTGCTGTAACCTTTTCCCTTGGCGTTTTGAAAGTGGTGGCCATATTTTGGTCACATGTATACCTATTGTCACGTCAATGTGTACACTACGGTAGCGCTAAGCACTGACCTGTGTTATTCTGCTCGGGGCATTATGGGTATTTGCACGGGTATTTGCAGGAACTACTTACAAAATGGAAGTTATAAACAATAACACAACGTGACGTCCCGTATGGTACACATTGGAGCCAAGCATGCTTCAACATTGCGTTTCATTTAATAATTAGTGTTATTGACAAAAGCACAAGAATAGAAATGGTATAATGTACTTATTCTACAGAAATAAATATATTTTTGTTAATAACATACAACCGATATGGTTGTTTTGACATTTTTAATCCTTCCGCGGAACTATACTTTTGGCGTATGTATAACTATCTAAATGTGGATAGTAATCAGTTTTATGTATAGAGGTTAGACAAACGTAGTGACGTCACGCTATGCATAGAACGATTGTCACGTAAGTTATCAATCACTACACAGAGTTTTCGTTACTTTCCAATACACACATAGTGTGAGCGTAGCGGGAACGACAACTCTGGGTAGAGATTGGTAAGTTATAGCTAGTGATGCAGACTCGACTCGTATTACGTTAGGAATTTACTGTCCACGTGAGCACAACACATAGAACAATACAAGGACTTAATTTTTTTCACCTTAATATTCATTATTTGTGTCCAAAATCCGATGAACTGAAGATTCTATTGTCTGAACATGAAGAAATAGCATGCGGAACATTGACGCTATTCCCCTATGAAAAGACAACTCCTGTCGTTATTGATTTTTTTACCTGTGTGATAAACTAGTTGTTTCCCTTTACGCCAAAAAAAAACAATAAGTGGTCAGTATTGATTTTATATATTATTTGATATATTATATCTCTGTGAAACATTTTTAAATAACCAACTTAATTAATGATAATGAATTTCAATTGAATAATTACAACCTTTTTCGACGCGATGTACCAATTAACTAATGACGGAGGTCTAGTAACTTATGTCAGCTGCAAATATCAATGTGAACAGAGACTTGATCTGGACCGTGAACAATAAGAAGCAATATGGCTAGAAATTAAGGTATCTAAATAGAAACCATTTATTTTCGGATACATTTACAGACCACTGTCATCAAATAACATTTGGAATGATGAACTTGAAAAAATTCTGGAACAATTATATGGAGAAAACAAAGAAATTATCTTGTCAGGAGACTTTAATTATAACATTGTGAACTCTGAAATTGTTAATAATTCATGGAAAAATATAGCAGATGCATTTAATTTAAAACAACTAGTTGATAAATCCACCAGAGTAACTACTAATTCATCAACTATAATAGATCATATATACACTAATACACCAAGCTATATTGTTGATGTTCAAATACCTAAAGTAACTTTGAGTGACCACTACCCTGTTTGTTTCACGCGTAAAATGTCCTCTAATAGCAACAAATTAAAGGTCCGATTCATAACATAATTACTTACAGAAATATGAACAAATTTAATGAAAATGACTTTCTGCAGTCATTAGAAACCCAACCTTGGTCAGTTCTAGAAATATATGATGATCCTGATGATACATTGGATTGTTTTATTGACCTTTTCACAAGTACCCTAAATTCATATGCTCCAATCAAACAAACACGTGAGAAGAGTGTTAATTTGCCTGACTGGTTTAATCCTGAAATTGCTGAGGGAATAAAGAAACGAGACAGTGCTAAGGTATCAAACGATACAGTCAAATACAAATACTGGCGCAATTGATTAAAAATCTGTATATCCAATGCAAAAAAATTCTTTTTATAATACAACAATTAATGAAAATAAAAATAATCCCAAGAAACTTTGGAGAAATCTGAAAGATTTATCAGGAAAATCAACGAAGCATCAAACCAAGTTTACACAGCAGGCAGCCCAATTCAGGACCCACGATCGAACAACAGCTGAAATTTTCAACAACTTTTTTACCAACATTTTCAAAATGGCGCCAAGCGAATGCTGCAACATAACGCAAAGTGACAGAATTGCACCGCAAGAATTTGTCACTAGTCAAACAAATGCATCTACACTGTTCGATATTCCATGCGTAACTCAAGAAATTGTCACAAAAAAAAACTGCAATCTCTTGACACAAGTAAAGCAACAGGACTAGATGGATTGGGAGCTAAATTTCTTAAGATGAGTGCTGATATCATATCTAAACCTCTAACTTACATTTTCAACCAAAGAATTTCAAAAGCCAGTTTTCCTCAACTCTTCAAGAAAGCAAAAGTTATTCCAATCTTCAAGAAGGGGAGTAAATCTGATACAAGCAATTACCGCCCTATCTCTATTCTATCTATTTTATTCTATCCCTATACTAACAAAAATCCTTGAAACTCATGTAAATGGTCATTTGAAAACGACTCTCTCCTTCACAAGACCCAATCAGGCTTTCGCTCTAATCACTCCTGTGATACTGCTCTAACTTCTGTTGTTGACACATGGATAGACGCCATAAATGATAAACTTGTTGGTACTGTGTTTTTGGATCTATCAAAGGCATTTGACTTGATAAACCATGCACTACTTTTTGATAAAATGCTAGAATACCGCATATCCAGTCCATCACTCCAGTGGTTTAAATCATATTTGTCAGATCGATCCCAACAAGTGTCTATCCAAGGGAAGCTTTCAACTTCTCTTGAAATAACAGCAGGAGTACCCCAGGGATCTGTTCTTGGGCCTATACTATTAATTCTTTACATAAATGATCTACCTCTGCATGTAAAAAAATCTTCTATTGATATGTTTGCAGATGACACTACTATAACTGCACTTGGTACATCCAAAAATGTTAATACTGTCTGTCACATTCTACAAACTAGTATTGACTCTGTGGATGAATGGTGTCAAAGGAATTCAATGAGACCAAATCCTCAGAAGACTAAATCAATGATTATCTCACCTTCAATCTGACTAAAGTATTCGATCTTCCTTACGGCAAGCGTAGCGGGTTTGAGGATATGATTTTAATCAGATTGTCTCACCTTCAAACTTTTTCTACAAGACACTTAATACAAGCAATCACCATAACCTGCTTTTACAAAATCAGAACATTGATTTTACTGAAGTCGAAAAGTTGTTAGGTGTCGATGTTGACCACAAGTTAAGCTTGACCATCCAAGCTGAAAACATCCTTAAGGATTCGAAACCTCCATTTTGAAGAGTACTCAATTTCATGAATTTTACTAACATACTGACATATTCCTGAGGGTCGTGGGTTCAAACCCCACTGGGAACATACTTTTTTCTTCTTCTTTTAGTTTTTAGGTAATGGTTCGCATTTAGAACATGAATTTATTCAGTAATATGGAAGAAAATATCTATTCTAATTTTTTTGTCTAGTTTATTTGAATTCATACATGGTTAATTAACGAAAATCAAGTAACTATGGATTTCTGACACAATTCTTTTCAAAACTGGACGGTGAAACTTTTTAAACTTTGGCGTAGACATTATACACACATAGTAGTTGATTTTGAGAAAATTTCAAGTGTTGTTCTGCTTTAGTTTTTGTTTTAATGATATTTATCAATTTGTTACTTTTTGTAAAACGCTAAATCTTGACTAAATCTTAAACGGGCTGGGTTACATTTTCTGCAACATAGTAATTCCGAGCATCGTATAAACAATTTGAATTGACTAAACATTGGTTACCACACATTCTTGCATTTATTGTATCACCTGTTAGAGAGATAGGCCAATTTTCATAAAGGTGACTTCATTTTATTTTGAGGTACTATTTTACGTTAGGGGTAGAGGAACAAAAAAAGTTGTAATTAACTCTCTTAACTGAGGGTAAACGTTTTTAAAAATTCACCTGTAAATGTCTTAACGGATATACAAAAAGAATGACAATATTTAAAATACGATCCTCAACACTTCGTATTAGACTTCGAAAACCTTAAGGAATGTAATTCTCTGCTGTATCTACTTTTGAGAATAAAACAGTATCTTAGCATACACATGCGAAAAATATTCTTCAACGCTTATATCTTGCCACACCTTGATTATTGCTGCACTATCTGGGGCAATTGCAGTGATGAATTATTAAATAAGTTACATAAATTTCAGAAAAGAGCAGCTAGAATAATTCTAGACAAGCCTTATGATGCACCAACTCCTACTTTATTCAATGATCTGAAATGGATGAAAATACAAGACCGTATCTTCTATAAAAAAGCCATTTTTGTCTACAAGTCCTTAAATAATATATTTCCTGAGTACATGTCTAACCTGTTTATCGAAACAAATAATGAATCCTTAAGATCTCACTCAAACAATACTCTCTACGTTCCAAAACCTAGACTTGAATTATGCAGAAAATCTCTTGCATACTCATGTCCTAAAATCTGGAACAAAATACCGCTAAACATACGTCAATCCAGTTCACTGAATACTTTCAAAAAAAACACATACCTCACTTGGTTTTACTCTGGTGGACAAAATAATGTTTCTTTGTAAATAATGTCACATTATTTATTATCATGTTACTTTGTGAATATTGTCACATTATATTTTCATGTCAGTTTTTGAAAAATGTCACATTTTTGTTGTTCGGTACGAACAATAAATTTATTACCGTATTTCAGAAATCGCTCAGTTTTCACTTTTCCTGCATACCGAACAGCTTCCATTAATCTAGCTTCCGCCTAAGAATATAGTTCCGACATTTCATTACAAATTCAAATATTACGTGCATTTAAGTCAAAATTATATGGCTATGCAATATCGTAAACGAGCAATACAAATCAGTCGTAAAAAATCTAAACAATCCTCTCCCTCGGGTTACTACAATAATTACTATCAGTACACACATTTCAAGGAAGGATGACGTCATTATGCTAATATAGTCTGGTTCCTTGCTTCTATTGTAAACGTATATAAGTCATTATAGAATTCAAGAACGATGCGATGATAGTTACTGTGAGTCAGCCAGATATTTAAAAAAGTGATTCATCGGGAAGTTTCAATCGATTTATTTAATGCTTATAACGTTTAACCTTTTTCTTCGAGCATGTCTTCATGTATGATATATTACATTCTGCGTAAGTTGAGTATTCAAAGAGCCAGGTATGTAAACTATATATAATATTATGCTAATTGCTGAACTACTTTTGGTGATCAGATGGGAAACATAAATCAAAGTACTGAAAGCACATGGAACGGGAACAACTGTAACAACTGCATAGCGGGGCTAGAAAAAGCGTTCGTAGTACTTATGTCTGCATTAAATTCATGCGCGAACTACCGTTCGTTTTCCAAAACTCACCCTACATAGAAATCAACTTTTGACTGATTTGTAGTTCCGAACAACATCAGAACCTTCAGAG
This sequence comes from Lutraria lutraria, assembly GCA_964023205.1. Classification (NCBI taxonomy): domain Eukaryota; kingdom Metazoa; phylum Mollusca; class Bivalvia; order Venerida; family Mactridae; genus Lutraria; species Lutraria lutraria. Next base: position 15,439,619 of record OZ026840.1, read on the forward strand.
CTTTGATTCTTAAATGTACAATATATGTATTCCGAAATGTATTTCTTTTTTCAGGATCATAATTGTCATGTTTTATTCCATATATTCTTGCAAACATGTATTTGTGTTAATCATGCAACACAGGGGCTCACAGGGAAGACTGGGCTTGCCCAACTGTGTTGCCTCACCCAATGTTCCGACAATTAGGACCAACCTGGATTTCAGCTTAAAGTCCCATTAGCATTTTGGATGTTAAAATTAAAGTACTTGTAGGTCTTATTTTACCTAGAAAGATACCTTATCAGTGAAATTGACTTTTACTTGCAATAAAAACATTCCGAACTTTTCTGTTTTAATCACAAAGTACATATAGAAATATAGCACGGTATTCTTTTTTCAATACTATTGCAAAAAATAAGAAAAAGCGTCAAACAACATTTCTACGAGATGTGGCTAATGAAAGGCATTGGGTAAATATGTTTTAAAGCAAATAAAGTATAGTTCTTATAATAATTATTTTACTATCATTACATTTATTGTTCTGTATTGCTAAATTTAAAAAAGCTAATGGGGCTTTAACCTATCAGTTAAGGACATATCTGACAGGCATTTAGGCAAAATAAAAATGTACAGAGAGAATGTTTTTAAACATTGCATGATCATAGCACATGATAATAGACACTTTTTAAATGGAACATGAATGTGGCTCAAAAAGTCACGTGCAAGGTCAGAACTCAAAAACGAGCACCGCGACCCCCATTTTCCCGCTTAAAATGTTTCTATTATCATATGTTATTGCGTTGCGCCTTAGCGCAACGCATGTTTGGGGTCATGTAACTGAAAGTCATTGGTGAGGTAGTAGTGAACAGTGTTGGTGGTAGTGAATAGATTTGTGTAACAAAGTGATACAATGTAGACGTGAAATTTCTGAATTATAGACACGTAATGCCATCTCGTGTTATGAATTTAATGCTATTGCTAAACTTTATGTACTGTTTTTACATTTAAGGATTTCAAACTCTAATGGAAATTCATTTATTTGACTTTTGTCGTTTCCGGATGACGTCATTGATTGACAGTGAGTGCATTATGAATTGAGAGGTCCTGGGTTCAGTCCCCGGTCGGAGCCTATTACTTTTTTAGTATTTTTTTTCTTTATAGAACATTTTTTCTCAATTAATTAGCTAAGATATCAAAGCGGAAACATGCTTGTGTTTAAAAAAATGAGTAAACATACAAGCAAACTGTTATAGCCGAAAATCTATCTGGTGAAAGTGTTTTATATGTTCACATCTTTTTTATATATCTTTGAAGATAGTTTTGATCTAAGTCTTATAGAATGTCCCCACACAGGGGCACTGGTTATAGTTGTTTGAACAAATGTGCAAATTTTGCTTCTGTGAAAACGAGAGTCTGTTTTATGCACATACGTTTATTTTAGATGAAAAAAAATGTTAAAAGCAATGTTCATTTGTTGCTAAAGGTCATTTTGTTAAATGAATGGGTCCAAAATGTAAACCAACACAAAAAACAATTCTACAAAAACTTATTTCAAATTTGGGCAAAAATGATAAGAGGGGGTGTGGCACTTCAAATATATAAAACAATATAATGGGACGGTGAAATTTGCTAACATTTAAAATAAATGTCTTACAGTTTCTAAAAAGGAATGAAAGTAATGAAAGCTGTTACAGACCGAAATCCTTCAGTCTTAATTTCGTTTTAAAAAATATTTCTTTCGTACATGCCCTTGTTCGCTCTGTTATATCATCGACCAAATTAGTCACCTTATCTACGCGTTATGAAGTAAAATTGATTTTTTTCTAGGATCAATGTTATTTAAACTTTCCTAAACCCCTCAAAATATATATATATGTTACGATGATATAATATGCATGCCTATCAAAATCGCTGATGTGTACACTTTTCAATGTAAACAAAGGGAAAGATAAATAGATAGCACGTACAGAGGACAAAGTTATTTTCAGTAATTCGTATGAAATTTACCGGAATGATCTTTACTAATGGAAGTTGCACATACATGTATATATTATTTTTTATACATAAAGTCTTCATCTATAAAACTGCTGTCACAAAGCTTAGCTATGCAGTGTTATTCTTGTAACTATTAATACGATGTACTTACATTCCAAGAGTATATACAATGCGACATAGTATGTTTAGATTTACAAAAGTACTAAATGAAACGAATAAATGTAAACTTAATATTAACAGCTGTATGTAGGTAGGCTATTCTTTTCTTACTTTTGATTTCTGACAATTATTTTTACTTAATTAACAAAATTCTCACATTTACAAATTAAGCTAGATAATAACTGTACTGTATTGGTAAATTGATGATTTTGTTCTGTTCTGTTACATTTTATATTATTTTCAATGTTTGTAAAATGTTGCCTATAGTTCACGCATGTAAGTGTATGTTTATTTGACGATAGGCTGTAATGCTTAAGTCTAAATGAAGTATATACTCTGTTCTGTTTATGTATGCCCAAAGTATCTGTGTGATATATTATGATAGTTCAGTGTCAGTTCATTTCTGCACAATAACAGTTGATATACTTGATTAATAGGATTAATATATTATGGAAAAATATATTATTGAGTTCAGATTCATTTTACTTAAAAAGTGTTGATCCTTTTTTGGTAAATTGTATATGAGATATGATTTTGTAAAATTAATCAGTTCGAATGTTGTTTGCTTGTTTCTTTTACCCCCTTGTCCACGTTTTCCCCTAAAAAATGTCTTCAGATATAAATAAACCATACATTGTTGGCCAGTTTTTCCCCTCCTGGCCACCTTTTCTCTTTGTCATCAAATATTATTAAATCATACAGTCTTGGCAAGTTTTACCCTCCTGGCCACTTTTTCCCCTACACCCCTGAATTAACCATTATATTATTTTGTTACATTCATTGTCACTTTGCCCTCTCTGTGCGACTCAGAAATATGAAGATAAAGATTTAACTCAGAAATGTGAACAGTATATTAAAACTAAAAACAATGAACACAAAGACGTAAGTATTAACTAAGAAATATGAATGCTATTTTATAAACGACTTTCGTTGATAATACATGCTTATGCATATTGTGAAGTGTTTGTTTCTGTATTATCTTATAATACAGATTTCGTTATGTTGCCTTTGACTGTTGTAAAATACTTGATCCACATAAATATTTTATAAGTTTCGTGTCTGCGTATATGTTGTCATCTACATGCTCTGTTTTTATAAGATTAGCAATGCTCTGATATTGCTTATAATTGTGTTGATATATATTATTGTGTGTGTTGAAGTCATTATGTTAAGTCTTTATTGAATTTTTTAACACTTTCCTTTTTTCTGATGTTCACCATTGAAGATATTATATTATTGATTATTACTTCAAATTATTATGTTGTATGATACTGACTGCATGAATGTAGGTATCCTTCCATCCACATTGCAGACTATCTTAATGTCTTGAATATCCTTTAAATTCTTTTAACTTGTAATGTGTATAAAATAGGTATATCTGTACACTGAATAAATTTTGTTGATGTATACAATGAATATAGAGAATAAACCAGACTGATTTGTCCACAGGTAAGTAAATATCGACATTCTCTTGATTGCAAGTGCTTCAATGATTGAATACGTATTGTTTAAAGTAATAATTCAACAAATAATAATAAAATGCAGCAAAAACAGCGTTTTTGTTATGTTAGTTATGGTGTGAAGGTGTGAAACAGTTATACCTTATAAGGTTTTCTATAGTTTGCGTTAATCCCCGGGGCACAAATATTACAATATGGACGTAAATTAAAGCATGTTTTTAATTTTAGGTATATATCTATTAAATTGTTCAGTATTTTCTCACTCAAATAAAAAGACAATAAGTATAATTTACCATCAACCAGCCCATGAAAATACATTACTGTAAATACTAAAATAGATTTATTAGACATACCTTTAGTATAAAATATACACATTCAAAAGTTGTTTACAAGTATTAGCACAGTGGTATAAAAGGTGTTAAAATTATCTTACTATTTATCATTTCATGATCTGGTGTATAGCGATTCTCTTTGTAGAGTCGCACATACGCCTTTGTTTTTTAGTTTGTGTCGTGCTATTCTCACGACACCGTTTGTAAATCAAACGGACGTGCTATTCTCACGAAGTCGCTTGTAAATGAAACAACATGCTATTTTAACGAGACCGCTTGTAAATAAAACGACGTGTTATTCTTACGACACCGCTTGTAAATAAAACGAAATGTTATTTTCACGACACCGTTTGTAAATAAAACGACGTGCTATTCTTACGACACCGCTTGTAAATAAAATGACGTGTTATTCTTACGACACCGCTTGTAAATAAAACGTGGTGTTATTTTCACGACACCGTATGCAAATAAAACTACGTGTTATTCTTACGACACCGTTTGCAAATAAAACGCCGTGCTATTCTTACGATACCGTTTGCAAATAAAACGACGTGTTTTTCTTACGACACCGCTTGTAAATAAAACGACGTGTTAATTTCACGACACCGTTTGCAAATAAAACGCCGTGCTATTCTCACGACACCGTTTGCAAATAAAAAGACGTGTTATTCTTACGACACCGCTTGTAAATAAAACGACGTGTTATTCTTACGACACCGTTTGTAAATAAAACGACGTGTTAATTTCACGACACCGTTTGCAAATAAAACGACGTGTTATTCTTACGACACCGCTTGTAAATAAAACGACGTGTTAATTTCACGACACCGTTTGCAAATAAAACGACATGCTATTCTCACGACACCGTTTGCAAATAAAACGACGTGTTATTCTCATGACACCGATTGTAAATAAAACGACGTGTTATTCTTACGACACCGCTTGTAAATAAAACGACGTGTTATTCTTACGACACCGTTTGCAAATAAAACGCCGTGCTATTCTTACGACATCGTTTGCAAATAAAACGACGTGTTATTTTTACGACACCGTTTGCAAATAAAACGACGTGTTATTCTTACGAAACCGTTTGCAAATAAAACGACGTGTTTTTCTTACGACACCGCTTGTAAATACGACACATATAACGTACTGACACCAATTATTCCCGCATACTGAATGCCAAATATGTTAATCTTTTTATTCAATTATTGGTTATTCATGGACAGTGCATTCCAAATGATTATACAGTACAACATTATCTTAAAACATTTGATTTAAGGTCAAATAGTAAATGGCCAATGTTTACTCATTTCAAAGGCTGACACGCATTGTTTTGCGCGGTGCTTCCCAATTGCTGTATCCGCAGCAACATTTGTACTTGTAGGTCATTGATTTCTTATACATTAAGTCAACACACAGGGTTTTACGCTCGGATTATTTCTTGAAGAGTTGTAGGACCTTAAAGGTCATTGTTGAGTATGATGCATAGACAAGTCACAGGAACTATATAACATGCTTAAAAATGACATCTTCGAAAAATCTTCGTGGGAGGAACTACAACACCAACTTGCATATATATTTAATACATAACATCGCATAACGGTCCTATGCAAATAATATAATATATATTATAAATCATGTCCTTGCGATTAAAATTGTCCTTGCACAGAAGATACCTTTTTCTTTTGCATGACTTACATAAGAAAAAACTTCCTAATCTATTTCGGAATTTAACTACTTCCGTTAGGCTTCGATTTCCTGTTGGGCAACGCTCTTTTTGCTGCGAACAGCAGCAACATCTATACTTGTGATCTTGCAAAGTTTAAAGAAATTCTCTGTATACGTTTTTATTTTGTCTATATGTTTAAAATTATGCCGGAAACTGCCAGAAATGTCCTTAAACATCCAGAGACCAAATATGACGAGTAACCAATAGAAATAGCTAGGGCTTACAAAGCCTAAATTTTCCCAATGTTTCGCAGACATTAGTCTGTAGTCGGGAACCACACTACACAGTTTTTAGCATAAGAACGCAAATATGTCTTTGAAACGAAAAGAGACGCCATAAAATCAAAGCACTGAAGGTATTGTGGTTCTAATCGGGAGTCACGATGATCGAGTGCATAGTGCATACTGCGCTTTCAGGAACCCGATTGAGTGCCCATTTCTGCCCAAAAATGTTCTACTCGTGTCGCTCTCCTAATAAAAAGAATAAAACGAGCCCCTTTATAGCTCTTTTGAAAGCTAACATTGTGGCAATGTTTTTATAGTACCAAAGAGTGACGTAAATCTTAAGCATTTGTTCCAGTACGAGGAGCACTAAACCGGACCCCGTTCCATTTTGAGTCGATGGGAACCAGCTTATATCTTAGTCTGGTTGGATTACCTGCCCCTTACACTACGTTATAGGGTTACTATTTATTAGCTTATTACATGTAATATAGCATCCCATGGCCGTATAAACTTTTACCTTTGAACTTGTCTATTTGGTAATCAGCAGCATTATTATCATCAACGTAGTTATTTCCATTTTAAAACTAATGTATTATATTTCTACTACATGTATACTGCATGACCGTTAAATTTAGTGTTTAACTACAGCACAATGTTTCGAACAAACTTGGTCCGAATATGCATGCGCAGAGACCGTATCATACGGAACTAGCACTTATACACTCCGCCTTGTGAAATAAGAACAGAACAGAAATTTTATTAGAGACTTGTACAATATACTTCGTCAAAACATATACATATACAATACAAATAAGCACATGTCATGTGACAGGTTTTTACCTTAAGTCTTTGAATATAGGGCAAATACATGAATTGGTACTCGTCTTCAATGTAATTTTTTGCGGCAAAGTAAACAACAACGTTGATTTCTTTCGATTCTATTTCTGCTATAACGACATGTTTGTATTCGTAGAGGATGTTCAGACAATCTGAGCTTAGTAAAGAAAAATTGTGTAATAAGAAATCCAGGTAGTTTTATTAAACTAATAAAACTACCTGAAATAATCTAAACAGAACAGAACATTTATTTAGGTTTTAAACAACGTGATTTGTGATCCAATACTGTACATAATAATTATGTGAACTATACAATAACTCAATACTTAATTGTGGCGTTAAATAATAGGTTTTATAACAGTTGGTATGAACAAAATCATTACGACATGTTAATGAAGAACCATGCAGATATTTGTTTGTGAAAAAATATCGGTGATACTGAATTGAATGAAGCTGCTTTGTTGAACATTGTATCTAGTTTGTCCCTGAATAACCAGTATACATATCATTATAGCTTTGAGCTTCAAATACATCAAAATCACATAAAGTATTCACGTCAACAGACAAGAAAAGCTGCTGTTGAAATGAAGGCGCACACAAAACTCGACGCTGTTACCAAACTCATAATGTACGGATCATCCGGTACGGTCTGGATTTTATCACAAACCTGAAACCGAAAGTCAGTCACGGAAGTTCAGGATAATTTCCAGAATTTCGATAAAGATCTGGCTATTGTTCTATAAGATGATGATGCATTGTTTCCACAATCATAACGATCAAGGACTATTAATCACATACATACATGTACTGATATATATCCGTCAAGTGCATTTAGAGTGATTACAATCTGAAAATAAATGAGGCTACACACAGTATTTATATAATTCTATATGGGAGACAGAAAATGTTAAATATAAAATTACTACAAGAAGGACAATGAATATAAATACAGCATTTATTGACAACAACACTTTATTACATCTTCATATATGTAGAAAAATATCTTTGACCTTAAACAACAAGTACTGAGCAATGTGCTTCAATCAAGCAGGGACAATACTTTACATGTGTATAGTGCTTGAATCGAGTTTAAATTTAGTTCCACATAATTTTCTTATTATTTGAATTATCAACGAATTTAACATAATGAATGACCCCAAACTTTTAAAGTTACATTTTGTCACACTTCGTATCATTATCTAAGGCTAGTATGGAGTTTAGTTCCTTTGGAGATTCTTCCTATTGTTTGCAATGTAAAAGACGTTGGTTAATACTAGTAATCAAAATAGCCCCTTTAAAGCTGGAAATTTCATTATTCTGAACGAAATATCTAGAGCTCTCATTACAATTATCACAAAGATGGCGCTGTTGTACATGTCTGCGATAACATAATTTATTTCCTGTTCCATGAATTGAATAAGATAAAATCACGCTTAATATGATGATTTCAATTGTCAGTTATATCTGACAAAACATGTACAAAATATGAACCAAAGCATCGGAGCTGGTACGGTAAAGACGACAGTTTACAAGATATTTCGACAAAAATCAAATACTAAATACTAAAGTCAGAGAGTATGTATTTTAAAAAAGGTGTCACAATAAAATATATATAATCAGAAAATTACTGACAAAATGCAGCCATAAAGGGATGCGTCATTTTGTCCTTTACTCTTAGAAACTGTAGTTAAACGACCCCAAAATACGCGAAAATTCCCTAATTAACCCATCTTTTCGTCGCACCAGTATAAAATTGGTTATGTAATCCCATTTTTTTGGAACTTGACTTTAGCAAAATCAAGTTCCTTCGTAATCATGGACTTACTTTTTTGCCGTGGGCTCAATTACTGCCATGGTTCCCGTTCCCACTCTTACACTGGTGTGTGCTGTCAGGTCAGAGACGGAAACCGGCTAGTTTTGCTTAAAATAGTTCTACTTTCGGCTTTCGCTCAATAGGTCAGTAATTTATCTACAGACGTATGCATGCATTTGCATTAATCTACTATTGTTGTATGTGTTACATAATTGTGTGACTTTTGGACATTATATGTAAATGTTAAGGCTTTACATCCATAACGCGTATCGATACTATCGGCTAACAATATAAAGAGCGAGTTCGATAAACAACTCATTATTACTATGATAGACATAACTAGGTAACATTGAATCATGTAGGTCAAAACTTGCTCACATAACCTTAAATCTAACGGTCTTTTGCACATATTCAGCTTCATGATAATTATACAATGTATTCAAACAAAAATAGGGTTGGTTCGATCTATGTTTAGTTCAACTATTGTAATTATAGTTAGTACTAGAACTCATCCGTCGTAAATGAAAAATATTTTCACTTATCTTGCAAAACCGTATTAATAATTGGTGTGAGTTCAACGATATTTCTAATGAAACTCAATTTGGATGCCGCAATGATCGTTCTACTGTTGATGCTATTTTTATTCTATATTCTATTATACAAAAAGTTTTATCGAATGATTCAAAACTATGGTGTGTTTTGATCGACTATAAAAGAGCATTTGACTCTGTAAACAGAGATGCTTTATACTTAAAACATAAGATGTCTAATATGATTAAGTGTATTTATTATGTTGTGAAATCATGTGTAAAATTACCAAGTATTGGTGAGTTGTCAGATTTTTTTGATATAACACTTGGTTTTAAACAAGGAGAACCACTATCACCATTATTATTTATTTTATTTATAAATGATATTACTGAAAATGTAAATATCAATTTGTTAACTGCAAGGGACCTTGAGCTTTTATCTATATATTTGATTTTATTTGCAGACGATAGTGTCATGTTTACAACTGACCCAGGCAGTTAACAATCACACATAGATAGCAAATCACAATATTCTGAAAAATGGGGTTAAGAAATTAAAGTAAAAAAACTAAAGTTTGTGTTTTTGAAAAACGTAAACAGAATTTTTGCCCTGATTTTTTTATAAATGGACAAAAAATCGAAATCGTAGATTATTTTACTTATTCAGGTGTCAATTTTACGAAAAATGGAATATTCACCTCTGCTGTAAAAACTTTGCATGACCAAGCTCTGAAGGCGTATAATAACTTATTAACAATTTTTTATCCAGTGCATCTAGATATTAAATCGAAATTGTCTCTTTTGATTCAATGGTATTATCTATCCTTTTATACGGATCCGAAGTTTGGGGTGTGTATAATCAAAGATATTGATAATCTACATATTCGTTTTTGTAAAATTAATGCATTCTTGGTGTTAAAAAGCAGACCCCTAACAATATTGTTTTAGCTGAATTAGACAGGCTACCAATATCCGTTATATGTAAAGAAGGAGCAATAACATTCTGGTTGAAAATTATGAACAATGTTAACTCCCCTATTTATAACGTATATCAAGATCTTCAGGTTGAAGTCCCATAAGCATATAAAATGGGACGTAATAGTTTCTATTTGTCCTATAACAGAGGAATCTGGTGTGTTTTCCTCTCGTGCATACTTTATAACAAGAAAACACGTTTCCAAAACCACTATCGTATTTTTTTCAATATCATTGAAAAAAATACTATTTATGGAACAGCTGTGTTTTCCCGCAGTCATGATGCATATTATGCACACAGCGTAAAGTGACGCCACGCGCTGTATATATTTTAAATTTACAAAAGCAAAATTCACAGCGTAGTGAGTGTTTTTAGAAAAAAGGCTCGTTTCGTCGGTAATTATTATTTTGGGATAATATCATATACATTTTTATAGCAAAATGCTCATGGGGCTTTAATGTCCGTAACTCTAATTGGGTACGTATGATTACTTCTATTATTGATCATCTTGGTTTTGGATATCTACATACAGAATACTCTCAAAATTTGAATTATTTCCCACAAATTAAGCAAAGATTACATGATCAGTATATTCAAAATTAAACAATTCAATCAGTACTGACATGTCGAAACTCGATATATATAAATATTTAAAAAAAGATTATATTTTTGAAGAATATTTAGTAACGACGATTTAAGGAAACACTAACTCTTGACACATTTACGTCTAGGACATAATAGACTTGAAATTGAATCGGGATTTTAAATTGTAGTATAATAGAAAGTATAATAGAAAGAAACAATAGACTATATGTAATCAAAATGTGATCGAAAATGAATACCACTTTCTACTATGTTGTAGCCAATATAAGGATTTAAGACTTAAATTTTTGGGTCAAATATCTTGGCTGAATATTAACAAATTCATTTCTTTATGCCTTCTTTATGACTACTTTCCCGATAAGACCGGCCAAGTTACAGAAATGTTCCGCATGTCTAGCAAAAATGTTAGGAAAACAGTAAATATTGCTAAATTTATTAAACATGCCATGTCATGTCGCTCAAATTTACTCTGTACCTGTTTCTCGAATTATCAGATTTATCTTAATCATCCATTAATTTTGTTCACATACTCACTTAAATGTTGTTCATGTATACGTATATATAGAATTATATCTGTTTGCCTTTGCCGTATTAAATGTGTTGTAAATGGCCAAAGGCAATGTACAATGTATTTTGCTAATTGCCAATAAACTTCGAACTTTGAACTTAATACCAATAATTAACTAAAATTAATTGAAGCGACAATTACCTAATTATTTACAAATAATTTAAGCAACAATTACCGTATTGAAGGTAAAACACTAAATTCTAAATTAAAGTATTAACAAATATTACTTTTTCTTTCATAAAATGATAAAGTTCCATAAACATAATGATGTTTATAATAATACCAACCTATTTTATTTAAATCATAATAAATAATTGAATATACAAAATATATATTTGAATTTTATAAGTAATATTTTTTTTATTAAATATGTTGTATATCGTTTATAAAATCAACCTATTTTTTATAATTATCCCTCATACATATGAGGAAGCTAGGGTGACACGAGGGTTGAATTGTCTAGGGATTGTATTGTCCTGATACCTTTAAAACGAAAAGTATTTTTAACTTTTAAAGACACTGAACAGCTACTATATAAGTGACTCACCAAACTCCACTTGAGATCTAATCTCTTAATTATTTTATTGACCCTAATCAGATTAATGTTGTCTGGTCATGGTCTGTAGACTTGATACCATGTCAAAAAATAGGGTCATAAATTTTATTGATATATGGTGATAATGAGTAAATGGCTAAATTCCTGTTGTTTCTATAAGCATGGAGTAACTGATTATATAAACAAAAAGCTAGTCTATGAATGACCCTGTCTGTTTTATTACCCCCTACTGTGAAAACAGGGGCCTTGCTGGTCCATAAGTCACATACCTCGCATTCCTAGTTCAATGTCTTTAAGTGATCAATCAGGTTTTACAGTACGTACGTATTTAATCACATGTATATCCAGCTACGGAAGTTATATACTAGTACTTAGCTCTGTATAATTACCAATCCTTCATCAGTGATGCAAAATGTACGTTGTAAGGATATGTACGGCTTAAATAAAACGGAATATACGATATGTTTACTTAAGTGTGAATACCATTGTCTATCGACACTATCGGAAATGCGAAGTTTAAATATGCTTACTTTTTCCGGATGCTCAACAACAATTACACAGAAGAAGACTGTTTTAAGAATTAATTCCATTTTTTGCTGTAGATAAAAACAATGACTTTGAAAATGTTAATTTTTCGTTGCACTGTCGCGTTTCTGTTCATTATCAAATTTCTTATATGCGAAGAGGTATATTATCCTCAATGCTCAGAAAGCTTTATGTATGTTGACAATGATACAACATTTTTGATGATCTTTATTGATCAACCTGCCAACAGTTCAATGTGTGTATGTACAAATGGATGTCTAAGTAGCTTCGTTCTCCAAAGCAGTGTCACGATGGTAGTCGCCCATGCGGACAAGTCAATCTTTTCAATTACAATGGATTCGTTTAAAGGAAACTGGAAACAAGTGACATCTCTGACCATCTTTAACGACGGTCCAATCGTTATACATCCAGAGGCGTTTGCCAATTTAACGTCGCTTCGTAGCTTGTGGCTGTCTACGGACACGTATGGAATATGTCCAAGGTCGGACTATGGAGATGGACTATTTTACGGTCTCAAAAATCTCGTTGAGTTACGCCTTGCAGGCTTAATGAACTGCTTTGTTTACATAAAAATCGCATTAGGCGAACCAGGAGTCATGCCAAGTTTACAAACTATCATTTTAGAAAGTGTAAATCAATTCCATTGGCCGGCAAAGACTAATAGGAACGACGAACAAGCTTTTGGCGGAGACTTCTACAGTATTTTATCACAAGGAAGAAATTTGACATCTGTGACCTTAAAGCGTTTTCACATAAAATTCTTAGAACTTATACTGTTGGATCGGCTGGGTTCATACATAAGGTATTTCGAGATACAAGGTTCCATAATCGATAACTTGTACGTCAGTACATTAACAAGGTCAAACAATTTAGAAACTATAACTTTCCCAGACACAAACATTATGAGCTGGCATTTTATACTCAATGCTACGATTTCAATTCATAAACCAGACTTAAGGATATTGTTACTTATCGAAAGATATGGAATTATAGATTGCCCAAAGTACAATTTAATAGATCTGAAACTACTAAATGAGTGTCCGTCGTTTGAATCATGTGTAAGACTTTATCAAGTCCTGTATAACCAATGCGACGTACGTTTGACCACGGTTGAACATGACCACAATATTCTAAGACTTGTCGTAAACTGGTTTATCAAACATGAAAAGATCATTAATTTATCAAATATGGCCATACGTTATATATCGGGACAGACTTTAATGGAGGGAGCACTGGACCTTTCCTTATCTGACAACAAACTTTATCTTATGCAACAGAACGAGCCAAATGAGTTTCGAGCATTGTTTTACAAGTTGTCTGATTTGCAAGTAATAAATCTGGATAACAATCAATTGACAGATTTACCATTCAACTTGTTTTCAAAGAATACTGGACTGCGCACGCTTCGTTTGTCGGGCAATCGACTAACAACATTTAACATCAATACTCACCGCTTCCAAAGACTATCTTTCCTGGATCTAAAATTTAATAATATTCATACAATTGACATCGCTGCCCAAAGGATGTTAGAACAACTGAGATTTCGGATGAACGGATCGTTTGATGCAGATTTAAGTGAAAATCCATACATTTGTAGTTGTGACAATCAGACGATGTCGTCTCTCAAGTGGATGAAAGCATCGACTTACTTGTTGACAGATACACGTCGGTATATGTGTACATTAGATGACTTAGAATATAACATTTACAAGTCTGCTGTTTCGGCTACAGAAGAATACTGTTCAAGGAAAGAAAGAATTAAGCTACTAACACTTATTTTGCCGCCCATCGTTGTCATTATTGTAGTTACAATTATAATATTAGTATCAGTTAAAAGGTTCCTTCGCCGGAAGCGGAAGTTTAATGCAATACTTAATCAGATTCAAAATGAAGAGTTGCCATGGAGATTTCTTGTATTTCTATCATTTTGTTCAGAAGATGAACAAGTTGTTATGAATGATATGTATCCACAACTTACCAACACTATTGCTGATATAACCAAGACAGAATTTGATCTTGTTTGTTTGGGTGATAAACATTTCGTCCCTGGACTTCCGCTGTGTACTCAAATTATCAACTGTATAAACGAATCAGCTGTCTTCTTGGCTATTGTGTCTGAAGATTATTGCTCAAAGAATTGGTGTCAAACAGAATTACAAGAAGCTTATAGCCTTCGTAAACCTATAATTATTGTCCTGATTGGCTATGTCGATACGCAATCTATGGGAAAATTACTGAGTAAGATATTCCATCGCTATGCGCATGCGTCATGGACAACAGTCAATGGCGAAGGCCATCTACGACCTGATTGGCCAGAATTTGGCCACGCTATAATTCAACTGGCTTCCATGATGCCAACTGAAGATGCTGATGATACTGAGACGAGTGTCGACTGAACTATATGATACTTAATCTTATATGTACAATGTAGATATTACTTTTAGGTATTAATAGAAGTGATAGGAAATGTCTTATTGTAAAATATGTATAGAAGATGAATGCATTTTATTCTTCAATCTTTGCGCCAGCAGTAATTATACTTAACAAAACATTATCAGAATTCTAGCAATAACAAGTTTGATTTTGATGTTATGTGCAAATATCATTATTATGAGTTTAGCTCTGTACACATATTACGCCTTTAACTTGAGAAAACAATTAATAGAAATAAAACATTATTAATTTAATTGCTACTAATGTGTCCTTTCTTATTGCATGTTTACACTTGCTACATTATATTACATATTGATCAGGTAATGTATATAGTCTTGATGTACGTCTGTAAACAAAGTTTACACATAATAATATTAATTCATCTTGCCACAAAGTAAGCTTGGTGTTTCACATGTACATGTTTATGTAAATATACGATGCTATGGTGTATTATATATGCATGGGCTGGTGGCCTAATTAATTGTAAATAAACTGAATTGAATATGTATAAATGTTTAGAACATGTAAATGAAAAAAAAGAAAAAAGAAAAAACACAGTTTTGAATGGATGGTCTTATTTTGCACATAAGTTTCTTCTGACTATCTATTTATTGATACTTTTGCATGTTTCATTTCATGTTGTATATATCTGTTTGTGCGTATATTCAAAGTATAGAATACAGTTCCTTTGGTTTGTTTTGTTCATGAATACAGGTCTGTCGGATGGTCGATCAGTCACTACATAGTACATCAAACAGAAAAATCGCTGCATTAAAACTTATTTCATAATGTACTTGGCTAGTTCCTTAAATAGTCATGTCTGATTACCTGAACACCAAAGCAAGCGTTGTTGAAAATACACAACATACAAACTCATAATCAGTAATGCATACTGTGCGACAGAAAGGAATTTCCCGATTTCGAAAGAAATACCAAGAGTTCAGCCCCTTTAATTTCATTTTACCACGAATATCGTGCTGATGTATATATGTCTGCGATAAGAGAAGTGTTTTCCTGTTTTATGAATTGAATAAGATAAAATCACATAGGATATAATGGATATGATTACAATCGTCAATTAAATCTGAAACAAACACGTATGCTATTATGTGAACGAGAGCATCGGGGCTGTGACAAGAATGGCAGTTCTACAAAATCACATATCTGAATCGAAAAACTAAGAATCATTTTATTTTGTCGGTTGTCTTACGAAAAGTATATAACGTCAGGAAATTACTGACAAAATGAATGCTACCACTGCAACATCCTTCCTAATGTGGCCGCTAAATACAGTTAACAGTGGGGCAGTTTTATTAATGACTTAATGTCGGCTTTTATCAGTTTCCAAAGTACATAACTTTCGGAGCCACTGCTACCTTCTTCCAAATATGGTCGCCGGCGAAGCGTAAATAGAAGACAGAAAAAAGACTAGGGGGATTGTTTCCTTTTGGGTAAGTGTTCCCAAATAACTGCCCTGGTTGCCTCGTTTGCTGTTTTAGCATACATATCTTGTGGCAGCCTTATTTCGTATTATATGCAATATAAACAGTCGATTGCAAGATCTCGTCCTTAACGCGTGTTTCGGGTACATCTTTCGTTTTTGAGAGATTATGTATTAAAGTCACTAAAACTGCCATGGAAACCAATACATTTTTGGAAAGGAAGTTGTATCTGCTATTGATCTAGTTATAGCTTCGTTTCATAAAGCAAAGGTTGGCGATGAAACTGGGGTTTGTTAGAGAGGTGTAAATTGAGAAGGTGGTTTTGGCAAGCAAGAGTTCTACCTCTTTTAATATGTATGTACAAGTATAAAGTATTCGGGCGCTTCGACCCAGAGAGGTAGGAAAAGTTCAGATAACATGTAATTAGCCTTAAATTGTCCAAATTTACAGGGACAGGTACAACCCCCATGGTCCGAAACAAAATAAAAATAGCCTAAAATTGCGAGGAAATCGCATGAGACAAAGCTCCGGAAATAATAAAAGCACTGAGAAGACAGTTGCTAGATTTGTGGCTTTGCAGTATTTCAAATTCTGTCGAAAGTTTACTGATTGTTACTCAAATCTCTTCAATGCTAACATTGGCCAATTCAGTAACCAAACAAATAAGATAATGGAAAAATAATTATATAACTGATTTAATAATAATAATAATTGTGGAATTACCTTCCAGTCCATATTAAGAATATCAATAAATTAGGTAAATTTAAATCTGAGGTCAAACAGCATCTTTTAACTAGTATTTAATGTTTACTGTGATATTCATTTATCACATAACCTGCGGTCCAGGAGTGCCGTAAAGCCGTGCCGTAAATATCGTTCGGCACTGCCAAACCGTGCAATAAACATTCAAATTAGCCAAATCATACATTTGCATATTTTGTATTACTACGCTACTCCGATATTTGTAAACATAGCCGACTTTCGATTCGCAACAGGCAATTTCGTCAACATTGTTGGGCGAGGCAAAGCAGTATAGTTAATGAACGTGTGTATCGAGGGTTTGGAACTTTTTATATTGTTAGACTCTGTGACAGTGATTGCGAATTTGAAATTGAAAGCACAAGGTTGCTACCATTCATTGAAACCCCCGCTACACAGCAGACGAACCGATTCTCCTCCAATTCAGCCTGCGAGAAAAATACTCCGTATCCTGGCCTCTCACAGTTACTCCCAGTGATTCAATAAATCCAATTTACACGTTTCTAAACGGTCACAATACACAGTTTAAATAACTAAGAGAAATATGATGTGTATATTTAAATATTGACACTCGTGAACATTTCAGTACACATATCTATGATAAGGTCACGGACGAATAGCGGATTTATGTTTAATGTTGTTTAGTTTGTTTTATAAATGATTTCAATATTCATGATATGTTCAAAACTAGCCTCATTTTGGAAGCGATTTTTTAAGTAATAAGCTCTCTACAGTAGGTAATATATTTTGGAAAGATGTGTTGCAAAGTATAATCATTTTACAAGATAATCTCCCAGTTTCTAAAAGCACTTTTCAATTGTCACCTTTGTGGTTAAATAGGCTGTTTAAAATAGGGGGTAATGTTGTCTTTTACAAGAATTATTCGGACAAAGGTATAAATTATGTTAATGACCTCCTAGATGATAATGGCCAAATTATGTCATACGACCAATTCAGTATCAAATGGAATGTTAATACGCATTTTTTACAATTTAGAGGCCTAATTAATTGTTTTAAAAAAGTTCTGAATACTTATTCAATTCAAACCCCATTGAATAAATCACATTTACCTATTTTCCCCTCAGTTATTAAAACTATCTATGGTACTACAAAAGGATGTAGAAGAATTTATGATTGTCTTTTACAAAAAACTTCATTACAACTAAAATCCCAAAGAAAGTGGATTACTGATCTTAGTCTGCATCAAAACTTCAATTGGACTTTTTTTATGATATCCCATTTCATACCACCAAGGATTCAAGTCTCCAATGGCTACAATATAGAATAAACCATAGAATATTAGGCACAAACCGGTTGTTAAGTAAAATAGGACTTAAAGATAATGATTTATGTTCATTGTGTAACCAAAATTCAGAAACTATGGTGCATTTATTCTTTGAATGTAGATTTGTATCTTGTTTTTGGCATTCCTTGATATCTTGGTTAAATCATACATTCGGTTATTCTATAAACACTTATTCTAAACTAGATATGCTACTTGGAAATAAGAAATTTGATGTCCCAACTAATTATGTTTTGCTTATAGCTAAACAATTTATTTTTAAATTTAAACAGAAAAATATGATACCAAATGTTGACCTCTTTAAGTCAAGGTTTAAAAACCAGTTAATGTGTGAAAAATACCAGGCTTGCAAAAGTGGCACTATGATAAAATTTTCAAAAACATGGAGAAAATTTTCAGATCTCTGGATATAATCAACAATGATATAGTCATCTTGTATTCATTCTATGTACTAAAGGTACTAAATGATTCACTTGATTCTTCTTTAAAAAAAATAGAATACATATGCTGGAAAACTGATTTCAGTATCTTTTTCTAACTGTATCAATGTCATTTGAAAGATAACTGTCGACTACACTTACTGTCTTTCTCTCCTCCTTGCACCTTTTTCTTTTACTGAATATGCTAGTATTTTTGTTCTGTATAAATTCAATGAGTCATCTAAAATACCCATGTGATATATAATTTTCTATTTTTTTTCAGTCTTAAAACACATAACAAGGAAAACGACACTTTGTCAAAAGTACTGTTATTGAAAACTTTTACAGATATATGATCTCTGTTACAACTACCTTAATGATAATGATAAATATTAATAATGTGGCAATTGTTTTATTTTTTCATATAATTCAATTATACATGTTTCTGCTGTAAAACTAAGACATTTGCTTAAGATAATATACACAAAGTTGTTAAGTTATTTTTATTTATAGTCATTATACAGCCCTATGTTTCACCTTAATCACTAGGTCATTAGGTCGTCATTTGTTATACTAGATATTTTAATTGTCATTTATTTATTTTTCATAACACAAACCTTGTAACTAATAATGAAGTATGGTAATATAATGCTTAATTTAAAGCCTATTTTCTTTAAACTTTAATTATTCCTGTCTACAATAACTTTTGTTAAAACAAAATGAAACTATTTAATAACTAAGCGACTACACAATCACTGTGTATTAATTTTGATAAGTTGACTTTTCTTCTTTTGTAGTGCATTTGTTACATGATAGTACTGTTATATATATACAATAATATTAGACAAAAAATTAGACATGTTTGCTTTACTATGTACTTTGTATCAAAATAGACTGTTGTATATTACATGTGGAATAGAAAATAAAAATACAAAAAAAAAAAAATATTCATGATATGAATAAAATGATGTTTGTATAAATGAAATAACGATTTGATGTCTTTTATCTTGCATTTTATTGCCAAATGATTAATTAATAGAAACATGCACTACTTTTTTGCGGTAGCGCACAGTACAGTAGTGAACAGTCTACATTAGACGTCTTGTATATGGGTCATCCTATAGTCTGTTTCATTATCTGTGATCGTTTTTACGGATATGTGATAAATAGAATCTTACATTCATGCTCATTCTTTACCATTTTTATTAAACTCGTTGACAAAAACAATATGACACTCGGCAGAGCCTCGTGTCATATTGTTTAGTCAACTCGTTTAATAAAAATGGTAAGGAATGAGCACTCATTCAAGATCCTCTATATAAGAACTGTGATACCTTTTTAGTTAATATATCCACAATTTTATTTTTAATATTATGTTCATAAATAGTTGTTGTTATCTTATCTAGAAGTTAATATATATCTGCATTTGCCTCTCTGGGTCGAATCCCATATAGAAGGACCACAATGGAAATAAGGGGTTTCCCCTTTTTTGTGTCATCCTTGGTATGTAAAGTTGACAATCATGGTTACCATTATTTATTAAATTTGATTTTTGTATTTTATGGTAAAAATTGATGATATTTATATTAATTACAATATTTTTAAAATTGTATTCATCTATATTTCTATGTTTTTTCATTTTTGGCAATCTAATGTCTGTGATATATGTACCATGCTTTACATGCTTTTTATACTGAAATAAATAATAATAATAACAAACTGAACAGAACAGGTAGCAAAAAACACAGACTACTTTGACACTGTGGTATGTACAAAGATAACGCGTGGAATGGTTCGAAATCCAGCATTATTACTCCATACAAAATTTTAATATACAAGAATATTAATGTACACATAATAAATTGTTTCACGAATGAAATCGTATGAAAAAGTACAAATGTCGACGTATGTCGCCAGTTGCAGATGGACATGATGAACTAGATGTTTGTAACGCCGCTAATTTTCTTGTCTTTCCCTTGTTGTCTACGCGCGTTACTTTATTTCGGGGAATTAGCTATGTGAACAATCTGTCAGCAGAGGAATTCCTGTTGCTGATCACAATTCGACAGCAGTTATTACAAGTCCAAAACTTCAATGATCCACTTTATTTTTTAACGGAATGATAACAATAATAATGTCAATGTAAACAACAATCTAAATATGAAACACAATAAGACGTGATTGCGAAACCGCACTAACTGGTCTGTGGACATCCACCTCACAGCCGAGACAAATTTCAAGCCTCCTCTATCATATAAATTTTCAGAATCTCATTTTTACCAGTGCACCCCAGCATACATTCTATATTGAGGCTTAAAGGAAGGTTATCAATCAAATTGCGGAAAAACGGGAATCATTAAAAATATTCGACTATTGTATGGACTGGCGCTTAGTACAACAGCTAACAAAAATGCAGCCTGTCGCGCAATTTCTATCCTGAGTTGTCCTATCTGTTAGCGTGTGAAATTGGTGTGGAATAGTAGTACGAGAGATATAGAGAACATAAGTCTGTGAAGAAAACCTTTCGCAGGGTCAACCCCTAGATGACCGCTTTTGAAATTGGGGTCACTAGGTCAAAGGTCAAGATCACTGTGTCATGGAGTGTGAAAATCGTTTGAGCGATAACTCTGTGTCAAGGCCCTGTTTGGGGGGGGGGCATATGTCTCCGACCGCGGAGCTCTTGTTTAATGCTTGAATGAAAACAGAAGGTACTGCTCAGACAAGGAAAATTCATTTGACCTGAAAGTGTTATCTTGATCCTTGACCTATCTCTTCAATTTATACAGATGGTACAGTTCAGATAGGAAAACACATTCGACTTCTAAGTGTGAGCTTGGGGCTACGGATCTGGGTCTTGTGCACTGCACACCTACTCATGGTTTTAACAATTAAGCCAAGTTATTTTATAATACTTCGATGCATATAAGAGATACAGCACAGACAAGGTCTACGATACTCTTTTTTGACGTTTGACCTCTAAATGTGACCTTGACATTGGAGCTGGACTTGGTTCTTTTCCACTGCATACCGTCTCTTGGTGTTTAACAACTATACCAAGTTATTTTAAAATATGTGAATGTATAAGGGAGATAGAGCCTGGACAAGGACAGTCCGGGCGTACTAACGTACAGACACGCAACTGCCATTGTGGTGGCTAAAAACTGAAGTTACGTGGGATGTTCGATAAGTAATGTATATTGTGTAATATTTTAAAAAGAACTTACTTTAATGGTCAAAATTTTCCATCCTCTGAAAGTATTTCCCGTGGTTAAAAATACAGAACTTCAGTCTGTGAATGCGTCACGGATAACTGATTTGGATATACTACAAATACACTGACAAACAGATGAGCCAAGTGATATCGACGACCAGATAAGAACTTTTTCAGCTTTTGAAAACGGAAAAAGTCGCAGGGAGCAAGATCAGATGAGTACGGTGTGTGCGACAAACGGTTACCTTCACCGACTTTAGAAACTGGCTTACAATGTCAGATGAATGTGCTGGAAAATTATCATATAGTTGGCAAACATGTTGAAAGCCATCATCTGCACGACAATTTTGATAAAATATATTGAGCTTTCTAAATCATAACGGTAATACCGACCTGTGCCACGTTTGCCATTAGGCATAGAAATTTGTTTGGCTATTTCGACACATGAGAAAAATATGGCATACGGGTCTTTTACTGCGTTTGATAAGCCATATCTTGTTTCCAGCTTTCCAAACTGACTTGATATAATAAACCCAAGTCTCATTACCAATATTAATGTTTGCAAATTATCTATAGTTGAAGTTCTGAGCAATTGTTTGCCGTTTGTACGCGTACCCTATTTGTCATCTGTCAATAGAGGGGGTATCCATATGACATTAATAGTTCGTACTTCAAAAATACTCTTCAAAATGAAATTTACTCTCGATGGTGAAATGCCAACATCTTTGGCAACATCGCGAATTGTATATCTGCCATCCCTTTTAATCATTTCCCTGACTTTGGAGACATGAGTTAATCCTGTCGCAGTCATCGGTCGTCCTGACTTTTCAGAATCTTTAACAGTCTCCGTGCAAGTAACACAACTCTTTTTCCAACTACCACCTGTCAGATAAGATACCTTAAGGAATCCGTAAACATACCCCAATTAGTTAAAAATGAAGTTTTATGTAAGCTCAAATGACTTAAAAATTCTCAACACGCTTTCCAACCATTGTTTCAACAGTGACCAATGAGTGGATCTCTTCAAATAAATATTTTTGACAATTTTGTGTGGAATTTAATATTCATTTATATACCATTGTAAAGTTATTGAATAGAGCTATCCGGACCTATCAATATTAGTGAAATCGTGTGTACTGTTTTCGTGTTATAGTACATTACACATTATAATATCGACCATTCCTCGTACATCCATTTTACAAACAGTCAATCAGCACTATACCTTTTTTCTTCCTTTGACATGTATACGTTTACAAAATAAAGGCATGTAATTGTAAATGTTAAATATCACAACGGCCAATCAGCAATGTGTGTTTATACCTTTGACATACGTTTACAAATTGAAGGCAATTATAATTGTAAGTGTTAAATAGCACAATATGTTACTCAAGAGATAATGAAACAGATCTTGTTAATTCACTCTGAAATATTTATTGAAAACAACAGACTTGAGATATATAAATTCCAACTCTTTAGTCTATATGTATAACTGACACATTGATGAATGGTTTATTGAATACTAAGTACCTGAATAAACGATGACATACTTTACTCAAAATGAGATATCAGCATATTGTTTGAAAGATAACTGGAGTTTGTTTTTAGCTCACCAGAGCATAAAGTGCTCATAGTGAGCTATTGTGATCGCGTGATGTCCGTCGTCCGTGTGTGTGTGCGTGTGTGTGAGCGTGCGTCAACAATTGCTTTAAACAACATCTACTTCTTAACCAGTTGGCCAATTTCAACGAAACTTTACGTGGATGTTCTTTGCATGAAGCTCTACCAAAGTTATTATTTTGTTAAAATTTAGTTGTCCAAAACCACAGGGCCTAGAGCTTAGATATTTGGTGTATAGATTTATATAAGGAAATTTTAAAATTCTTCTTTTCAGAAACTACAATGCCTAGAGCTTAGGTATTTGGTGTGTAGCATTGTCTAGTGGACCTCTACAAAGTTTGTTCAAATTATTGCCCTAGGATCAAAACTGGCCCCGCCCCAGGAGTCACTTGATTTTACATAGCCTTATATAGGGAAATTTTAAAAATCTTCCTGTGAGAAACTGCAATGCCTAGAGTTTAGATATCTGGTGTGTAGAATTGTCTAGTGGACCTTTATCAAGTTTGTTCAAATTATTGCCTTAGGGTCAAAATTGGCCCCGCCCCAGGGGTCATTTGATTTATATAAGCTTATATAGGAAAATTTTAAAAATCTTCTTGGCCGAAACCACAATGCCTAGAGCATAGATATTTTGTATGTAGCATTATCTAGTGGACCTCTAACAGTTTTGTTCAAATTATTGCCCTGGGGTCAAAATTGACCCTGCCCTGGGGTTTACTCTAATCTTTTTAGGAAAATTGAAAAAAAAAATTTGTCCGAAACCACAAGAAATGGAGCTAAGATATTTATTATGTAGCATTGTCTAGCGGACCTCTACCAAGTCTGCTAAAAGTATGGCCCAGGTTGAAAATTAGCCCCCCCCCCCGGGTTTCACATGATTTATTTAGGCTTATATAGGAAAACAAAAAAAAAACATCTTGTCCAAAACCTCAAGGCCTAGAGCTTTCATATTTTGTATGTAGCATTGTCTGGTGGACATCTACCAAGTTTGTTTAAATTCTTGCGGTAGGGGCAAAATTGGCCCCGCCCCCGGGTCACTTAATTTTACAAAGGCTCATGATAATTTTCTCTAAGAGTCTTTTTATCTGGTGAGCAATATAGGGCCATCATGGCCCTCTTGTTATATCGAGTTATAAACAATATTTAAATATCATTAGAGTTAAAAAATTTAGAGAAGCCTTTTCAAAACTCAGATTAAGTTCACATTATTTAGCTATAGAAACTGGTAGATGGAACAAACCTAGAAGCATACCTTTTGATGATAGAAAATGTAATTTTTGTGTGAAATTAGAAGACGAGTTTCATTTCATTATAGAATGTCCATTATACAAAAATCTTAGAAAACAATATATAAGCAACTATTTTTGGGAAAGACCATGTATGTTTAAATTTATAGAACTGATTACAAGTAAAAATGAAAATGTAATTAAAAGATTGGGAATATATGTTCAAAAAGCATTTTATGTAAAAAACAAATGATACAAATTTAATTATTCAACGATTTATTTCAATATAACTTCTTCCTATGTATAATATGTAATTATCATTATTTATTTTTGATTTGTTATCTATTATCATACGATAATGTATACATCTTCTCCCTGAAGTGTATTTATAGATTTGTTTTGTTTTATGCATGTATATTATACTTTCATGTATGTTATCAATGTATTTGTTTGTAAATATGTTGTCCTCATGGGCCAGTTGGCCTAATGGATCTGAAATAAAGTATCTATACCCACGACCCTCTATCAGTGAGAGGTTACAGTGATTTAAATTCAACGACCTTAACCACCTGGCCACGGAGGCGGGTCATAACTGGAGTACTTATCTATATACAAATAAGCATTATATGTAACACATTTTTATCCCAACGTTACATAGATGTTTACGACAAAGCCTAGTTTGTTACATCAAATTATCCAAAATAAGATGTATAATGAATAAGGATAAATATGTATATCACATGTTCTTAAATGTATGAACAAACACAACGCGTGGAATGAATCGAAACCCCTCATAATCATTACATACAGAATTTCAAATCGTTTGTAATTATCGGTCATGTACATTATCTCTGTCAATAATGATGTAGTTTCATGAATGAAATCGTATAAATATGTACACGTATATCGTCAGCCGCATATGAATATGATTAACTAGATGGCGTCAATCCTATATTGATCTTAAATGGAGGCGATCAATCAAATTTAAGCAAGGCGAAAAGCGTTATAAAAATTTGACTACTGTATTGACTGGCGCTCAGCGCACCAGCCAACAAAAATTGAGAGTTGTCCTATTTATCATTACAAAGATTCACTGCTATCTTCTATCTTGAAAGAATTGCGACCTTGTAGTACGTAGTAGCAGTAGTTACAGGGAAAGATAACTCTGAATGGAAAACTTATTGCAAGGTAAACCAGAAAATCGTAAAACTGTACTATTAATTAAAACTACCCTTGAGGTCATTTACGGACTTAATGTTGAAGGGGCTTGGTCATCAAGTTGAAATATAAAAGAATTATAGAAAGGTGGCCCAAAACTAAGTGAAGTTAAAGCATTTTACCATTGCAGTGATCAGTCAATCGAAATAAACTTTGGTCTGTATTGAATAAAGCTGATATTAGAGGGAAACTGTTTAACTCTATTGTTGGTATGTACCAACATGTGAAATCATGCGTTCGTGCAAATAGCGAACTATCCGAATTCTTTGATTGTCCAACTGGACTTAAACAAGGTTGTATGCTCTCACCTAAACTGTTTTCTTTATTTATAAATGAACTTAGTACTATATTTGAAAATGATGAAAATGTTAAAGGCATACAAATTATGCCAAACGAAATTTCCATATGGTTATTAATGTTTGCTGATGACGTAGCTCTTATGGCGTATACGGTAAATGAACTACAGTATCAGTTAAACGCGCTACGTAAATTTTGTAATAATAGTCTTATGACAGTCAATACTGCAAAAACTAAAGTAATGATATTCAAAAAGGGAAGCAAACGTGGGCGGCATGAATTGTTCTTTTATGGTGACAAACAACTACAAATTGTTAATATGTTTACATATGTCGGTGTATCATTTACTTCAAGATTGTCCTTAAACATTATGTCTAGTGAGCTTGCTTTAAGGGCTAAACGTACATTACTTACTTTGTTACATACACTCTACCAATATGGGCAGCTACCCTATAATATATTTTTTAAGCTTTTTGACACCAAAATTTTACCTGTTATTTTATACGGATCAGAAATTTGGGGATTCCAATCTAGGGAAAGTAGTGAAATTGTCCTTCGATTAGCATGTAAAAGATTCATGTGTGTCAGCAAAACTTCAATGAACTCTGTTGTCCTAGGCGATTGTGGACGTTACCCTATCCATATAGAATCAAAACGACGCTGCATTAAATATTGGTTAAAAATTTTAAGAATGCCAAACTCAAGATATGTCAAAAAATGTTATAATATGCTTTTAAACTCATCCTGTGCAAAACATTTCAATTGGGCTAATGAAATAAAATCTCTACTTTGTACTAACGGCTTTAACTATGTTTGGTTGAACCAGGGAGTCTCCAATGAATCACTTTTTATTGAGACCTTCACACAACGATTGAAAGATAATTATCTCCAAATGTGGTATAGTAATCTAGAAACTTCTAATTCATGTTTAACATATAATCATATAAAAAGTAATTATGAAAAAGAATATTACCTTTCTGTTTTATTTATAAGGAAATTCAGACATAGCTATGCACAATTAAGAGCGGGCTTGTCACATCTAGAGTCTGTACGAGCAAAATTTTGTACAACTATTATAAACACGAAGTGTAAAATGTGTTCCTTAAATCTCCTAGAAGATAATTTACATTTTCTTTTAGTATGCCCTTTTTATTCTGATTTACGCTCCTGGTATATACCAAAGAAGTTTTACACTAAAACATCAACTCATAAATTGCACATATTACTTTCAAGTAGAAATGACAGCATAATAAAAAATGTAGCATCCTTTATTTACTTTGCTTCATTACGCAAAAATGAGCTGAAAAATAACTTATAAAATGTAATTCTTGAACTATCATCATCATACGGTTTTCATAATTTCATACACCGCATTTTGTTTCTTTATGTCATACGCAACATCTTACATGTTTATTATTTGTTCTATCATCATCATGCTGTTAAGATGTTTTCATAATTTCATACCCCGCATTTTGTTTCTTTATTTCATACGCAACATCTTACATGTTTATTATTTGTTCTATCATCACCATACTGTTTTCATAATTTCATACACCACATCTTGTTTCTTTATTTCATACGCAACATCTTACATGTTTATTATTTGTTCTATCATCATCATACTGTTTTCACAATTTCATACACCACATATTGTTTCCTTTTTCATACGCAACATCTTTATGTCTTTTTTTGCTATGTTCTATCATCATCATACTGTTTTCACAATTTCATACACCACATTTTGTTTCTTTTTCATACGCAACATCTTTATGTCTTTTTTTACTATGTCCTATCATCTTCATACTGTTAAAATGTTATCAAAATTGCATGTACACCACATTTTGTTTCTTTTTCATACGCAACATCTTACATGTTTTTTTTCCTATGCTCTATCATCTTCTTACTGTTAAAATGTTTGCATAATTTCATACGCCACATTTTGTTTCTTTATTTCATACGAAACATATTGTATGATTTTCTGTTATACTATATCATTATCATACTGTAAAAAAATCTTTTTTTCCTTGTTTCATATGCAACATCTTCAATGACTTAAACTATGTTCTGCCAACATCAATCTGTTAAAACTTTGAACACTTGTATACACTGTAAAATTATCAAAATTATTGTAACATAACTATGTTCTGGGCTGGTGGCCTAAATCATTAATAAACATATTGATTGATATTGATCTTTAAACAAGTATTACTGTACATACGTGTTTAAGTATATCCAACAACGGAAGTGATATACTTCGCTCTGTATATTTACTCATTCTTCATAAGTGATGCAAAATGTACAATATAAGGTTATGAGGGGCTTGTATGAAACGGAATTTACAATATATTTAGTTCAGTTTGTATATCACTGTCTGTCAATAGCATTTTTTGGAAATACGAAGTTAATGTACCTGTGTTTCCTTCTGATGCTACATTAACTACTATAAAGAAGAAAGCTATTTCAGTAATTTGTTCCATTTAGCTGTAAATTAAAACAATGACGGGAAAAGTGTTATTTTTTCATTGTGTATCTGCTTTCATTGTAAATTTTGTTATATGTGGAATTATGTATCGTCCTCAGTGTTCAGAGGAGTGCAGTTATGCTGTACATGATACAACATTTTTGATATGCCATATTGAAAAGCCGGTCAACAGTTCAATGTGTGAATGTCTAAATGGATGTCTAAGCAGTATTGTTCTCCAAAGCAATGTCAAAATGGTATACGTCAGCGGGGACAAGTCAATCTTTTCAATTACAAAGGATTCCTTTCAAGGAGACTGGCAACATGTAACAACTCTTATCATCTTAAACTACGACAACCCTATCTTTATAGATACGGAGGCGTTTGCCAATTTAAGATCGCTTCGTAGCTTTTGGCTGAATACAGACACATTTGGTATTTGTCAAACGTCGGGTCATGGGTATGGGCTATTTTACGGTCTCGATAATCTCGTTGAGTTACGCCTTGGAGGTTTATTGAGCTGCTTTGATATTATAAAACGCGCATTAGGAGAGCCAGGAGTCATGCCAAGTTTAGAACATATCACTTTAGAAAATGTTAATCACATGCATTCGTACGAGCAACAGTTTGGTTGGAAATTCTATAGTATTCTATCACAAGGAAGAAATTTGACTTCTGTGACCTTAAAGCGTTTTTATATAAAATTATTAGAACTTACAGTGTTGGATCGGTTGGGTTCATACCTAAGACATTTCGAGATACAAGGTTCCGTAATCGATAACTTGTACGTCAGTACATTAACGAGTTCAAGCAATTTAGAAACTATAACATTCGAAGAAACAAACATTCTTTCCTGGCATTTTGAACAAAATGTTCCCATTTCAATTCATACTCCAGAATTAAGGATATTGTTACTTATCGAAAGATATGGAATTATAGATTGCCCAAAGTACAATTTATATCATTTAAAAAATCTAGATGAGTGTCCTTCTTTTGAAACATGTTTTCAGCTCTATGAAGACATGCATGACGATTGTGATGTACGTTTGACCACAATTGAGCCTAGCAATAATGTTCTGAGACTTGCAGTGAACTGGGTAATAAGACATCAAGATATCATTGATTTATCAAGCATGACCATTAGTTATGTATCACGAGAACTTTTAGCGGATGGAGCATTCGACCTTTCCTTATCTGACAACAACCTTTATCTTATGCAACAGAACGAGCCCGTAGAGTTTCGAGAATTGTTTTACAAATTGTCTAAATTGGAGACAATAAATTTGAACAACAATCAACTGACAGATTTACCATACAACATGTTTTCAAATAATACTGTACTCAGTATGATCCGTTTGTCGGGCAATCGACTAACAACATTTAACATCAATACTCAAAGTTTCCAAAGGTTATCTTTTCTGGATTTACGATATAATGATATTCATACAATGGACATCAGGGCCCAAAGGATGTTAGAACAACTAAGAATGCGGATGAACGGGTCGTTTGATGCAGATTTAAGCGAGAATCCGTACGTTTGTAATTGTGACAATCAGACGATGTCGTCTCTCAAGTGGATGAAAACATCGACTTACTTGATGGCAGATACACGTCGGTATATGTGTACATTAGATGACTTAGAATATAACATTTACAAGTCTGCTGTTTCGGCTACAGAAGAATACTGTTCAAGGAAAGAAAGAATTCAGCTACTAACACTTATTTTGCCGCCCATCGTTGTCATTATTGTAGTTACAATTATAATATTTGTATCAGTGAAAAGGTTCCTTCGCCGGAAGCGGAAGTTTAATGCAATACTTAATCAGATTCAAAATGAAGAGTTGCCATGGAGATTTCTTGTATTTCTATCATTTTGTTCAGAAGATGAACAAGTTGTTATGAATGATATGTATCCACAACTTACCAACACTATTGCTGATATAACCAAGACAGAATTGGATCTTGTTTGTTTGGGGGATAAGCATTTCGTCCCTGGACTTCCGCTGTGTACTCAAATTATCAACTGTATAAACGAATCAGCTGTCTTCTTAGCTATTGTATCGAAAGAATATTGCTCAAAGAATTGGTGTCAAACAGAATTACAAGAAGCTTATAGCCTTCGTAAACCTATAATTATTGTCCTGATTGGCTATGTCGATACGCAATCTATGGGAAAATTACTGAGTAAGATATTCCATCGCTATGCGCATGCGTCATGGACAGCAGTCAATGGCGAAGGCCATCTACGACCTGATTGGCCAGAATTTGGCCACGCTATAATTCAACTGGCTTCCATGATGCCAACTGAAGATGCTGATGATACTGAGACGAGTGTCGACTGAACTATGATACTTAATCTTATATGTATAATGTATATATTACTTTTAGGTATTAATAGAAGTGATAGGAAATGTCTTATTGTAAAATATGTATAGAAGATGAATGCATTTGATTCTTCAATCTTTGCGCCAGCAGTAATTATACTTAACAAAACATTATAAGAATTCTAGCAATAACAAGTTGAATATTTTGATGTTATGTGCAAATATCATTATTATGAGTTTAGCTCTGTACACATATTACGCCTTTAATTTGAGAAAACAATTAATAGAAATAAAACATTATTAATTTAATTGCTACTAATGTGTCCTTTCTTATTGCATGTTTACACTTGCTACATTATATTACATATTGATCAGGAAATGTATATAGTCTTGCTGTACGTCTGTAAACAAAGTTTAAACATAATAATATTAATTCATCTTGCCACAAAGTAAGCTTGGTGTTTCACATGTACATGTTTATGCAAATATACGATGCTATGTTGTATTATATGTGCATGGGCTGGTGGCCTAATTAATTGTAAATAAACTAAATTGAATATGTATAAATGTTTAGAACTGTAAATGAAAAGAAAAAACAGAAAAAAACAGTTTTGAATGGATGGTCTTATTTTGCACATAAGTTTCTTCTGACTATCTATTTATTGATACTTTTGCATGTTTCATTTCATGTTGTATATATCTGTTTGTGCGTATATTCAAAGTATAGAATAAAGTTCCTATGGTTTGTTTTGTTCATGAATACAGGTCTGTCGGATGGTCGATCAGTCACTACATAGTACATCAAACAGAAAAATCGCTGCATTAAAACTTATTTCATAATGTACTTGGCTAGTTCTTTAAATAGTCATGTCTGATTACCTGAACACCAAAGCAAGCGTTGTTGAAAATACACAACATACAAACTCATAATCAGTAATGCATACGTGTGCGACAGAAAGGAATTTCCCGACTTCGAAAGAAATACCAAGAGTTCAGCCCCTTTAATTTCATTTTACCACCAATATCGTGCTGATGTATATATGTCTGCGATAAGAGAAGTGTTTTCCTGTTTTATGAATTGAATAAGATAAAATCACATAGGATATAATGGATATGATTACAATCGTCAATTAAATCTGAAACAAACACGTATGCTATTATGTGAACGAGAGCATCGGGGCTGTGACAAGAATGGCAGTTCTACAAAATCACATATCTGAATCGAAAAACTAAGAATCATTTTATTTTGTCGGTTGTCTTACGAAAAGTATATAACGTCAGGAAATTACTGACAAAATGAATGCTACCACTGCAACATCCTTCCAAATGTGGCCGCTAAATACAGTTAACAGTGGGGCAGTTTTATTAATGACTTAATGTCGGCTTTTATCAGTTTCCAAAGTACATAACGTTCGGAGCCACTGCTACCTTCTTCCAAATATGGTCGCCGGCGAAGCGTAAATAGAAGACAGAAAAAAGACTAGGGGGATTGTTTCCTTTTGAGTAAGTGTTCCCAAATAACTGCCCTGGTTGCCTCGTTTGCTGTTTTAGCATACATATCTTGTGGCAGCCTTATTTCGTATTATATGCAATATAAACAGTCGATTGCAAGATCTCGTCCTTAACGCGTGTTTCGGGTACATCTTTCGTTTTTGAGAGATTATGTATTAAAGTCACTAAAACTGCCATGGAAACCAATACATTTTTGGAAAGGAAGTTGTATCTGCTATTGATCTAGTTATAGCTTTGTTTCAAAAGCAAAGGTTGGCGATGAAACTGGGGTTTGTTAGAGAGGTGTAAATTGAGAAGGTGGTTTTGGCAAGCAAGAGTTCTACCTCTTTTAATATGTATGTACAAGTATAAAGTATTCGGGCGCTTCGACCCAGAGAGGTAGGAAAAGTTCAGATAACATGTACTTAGCCTTAAATTGTCCAAATTTACAGGGACAGGTACAACCCCCATGGTCCGAAACAAAATAAAAATAGCCTAAAATTACGAGGAAATCGCATGAGACAAAGCTCCGGAAATAATAAAAGCACTAAGAGGACAGTTGCTAGATTTGTGGTTTTGCTGTATTTCAAATTCTATCGAAAGTTTACTGATATACATTGTTACTCAAATCTCTTCAATGCCAACATTGGCCAATTCAGTAACCAAACAAATAAGACAATGGAAAAATAATTATATTACTGATTTAATAATAATAATAATTGTGGAATTACTTTCCAGTCCATATTAAGAATATTAATAAATTAGGTAAATTTAAATCTGAGGTCAAACAGCATCTTTTAACTAGTATTTAATGTTTAATGTGATATTCATATAAGAACTGTGATACCTTTTTAGTTAATATATCCACATTTTTATTTTTAATATTTTGTTCATAAATAGTTGTTGTTATCTTATCTAGAAGTTAATATATATCTGCATTTGCCTCTCTGGGTCGAATTCCATATAGAAGGACCACAATGGAAATAAGGTGTTTCCCCTTTTTTGTGTCATCCTTGGTATGTGAAGTTGACATTCATGGTTCCCATTATTTATTAAATTTGAATTTTGTATTTTAGAGTAAAAATTGATGATATTTATATTAATTACAATATTTTTAAAATTGTATTCATCTATATTTCTATGTTTTTTCATTTTTGGCAATCTAATGTCTGTGATATATGTACCATGTTTTACATGCTTTTTATACTGAAATAAATAATAATAATAACAAACTGAACAGAACAGGTAGCAAAAAACACAGACTACTTTGACACTGTTGTATGTACAAAGATAACGCGTGGAATGGTTCGAAATCCAGCATTATTACTCCATACAAAATTTTAATATACAAGAATATTAATGTACACATAATAAATTTGTTCCACGAATATAATCGTATGAAAAAGTACAAATGTCGACGTATATCGCCAGCTGCAGATGGACATGATGAACTAGATGTTTGTAACGCCGCTAATTTTCTTGTCTTTCCCTTGTTGTCTACGCGCGTTACTTTATTTCGGGGAATTAGCTATGTGAACAATCTGTCAGCAGAGGAATTCCTGTTGCTGATCACAATTCGACAGTAGTTATTACAAGTCCAAAACTTCAATGATCCACTTTATTTTTTAACGGAATGATAACAATAATAATGTCAATGTAAACACCAATCCAAATATGAAACACAATAAAACGTGATTGCGAAACCGCACTAACTGGTCTGTGGACACCCACCTCACAGCCGAGACAAATTTCAAGCCTCCTCTATCATATAAATTTTTCAGAATCTCATTTTTACCAGTGCACCCAAGCATACATTCCATATTGAGGATTAAAGGAAGGTTATCAATCAAATTGCGGGAAAACGGAAATCATTAAAAATATTCGACTATTGTATGGACTGGCGCTTAGTACAACAGCTAACAAAAATGCAGCCTGTCGCGCAATTTCTATCCTGAGTTGTCCTATATGTTAGCGTGTGAAACTGGTGTGGAATAGTAGTACGAGAGATATAGAGAACATAAGTCTGTGAAGAAAACCTTTCGCAGGGTCAACCCCTAGATGACCGCTTTTGAAATTGGGGTCACTAGGTCAAAGGTCAAGATCACTGTGTCATGGAGTGTGAAAATCGTTTGAGCGATAACTCTGTGTCAAGGCCCTGATTGGGGGGGGGGGGGCATATGTATCCGACCGCGGAGCTCTTGTTTAATGCTTGAATGAAAACAGAAGGTACTGCTCAGACAAGGAAAATTCATTTGACCTGAAAGTGTTATCTTGATCCTTGACCTATCTCTTCAATTTATATAGATGGTACAGTTCAGATAGGAAAACACATTCGACTTCTAAGTGTGAGCTTGGGGCTACGGATCTGAGTCTTGTGCACTGCACACCTACTCATGGTTTTAACAATTATGCCAAGTTATTTTATAATACTTCGATCCATATAGGAGATACAGCACAGACAAGGTCTTCGATACTCTTTTTTGACGTTTGACCTCTAAATGTGACCTTGACATTGGAGCTACGGACTTGGTTCTTTTCCACTGCATACCGTCTCTTGGTGTTTAACAACTATACCAAGTTATTTTGAAATATGTGAATGTATAAGGGAGATAGAGCCTGGACAAGGACAGTCCGGGCGTACTAACGTACAGACACGCAACTGCCATTGTGGTGGCTAAAAACTGAAGTTACGTGGGATGTTCGATAAGTAATGTATATTGTGTAATATTTTAAAAAGAACCGACTTTAATGGTCAAAATTGTCCATCCTCTGAAAGTATTCCCCATGGTTAAAAATACAGAACTTCAGTCTGTGAATACACTTCTGGAATGCGTCACGGATAACTGATTTGGATATACTACAAATACACTGACAAACAGATGAGCCAAGTGATATCGACGACCAGATAAGAACTTTTTCAGCTTTTGAAAACGGAAAAAGTCGCAGGGAGCAAGATCAGATGAGTACGGTGTGTGCGACAAACGGTTACCTTCTCCGACTTCAGAAACTGGCTTACAATGTCAGATGAATGTGCTGGAACATTATCATATAGTTGGCAAACATGTTGAAAGCCATCATCTGCACGACAATTTTGATAAAATATCTTGAGCTTTCTAAATCGTAACGGTAATACCGACCTGTGCCACGTTTGCCATTAGGCATAGAAATTTGTTTGGCTATTTCGACACATGAGAAAAATATGGCATACGGGTCGTTTACTACGTTTGATAAGCCATATCTTGTTTCCAGCTTTCCAAACTGACTTGATATAATAAACCCAAGTCTCATTACCAATATTAATGTTTGCAAATTGTCTATAGTTGAAATTTGGAAAAGTTCTGAGCAATTGTTTGCCGTTTGTACGCGTACCTTTTTTGTCATCTGTCAATAGAGGGGGTATCCATATGACATTAATAGCTCGTACTTCAAAAATGAAATTTACTCTAGATGGTGAAATGCCAACATCTTTGGCAACATCACGAATTGTATATCTGCCATCCCTTTTAATCATTTCCCTGACTTTGGAGACATGAGTTAATCCTGTCGCAGTCATCAGTCGTCCTGACTTTTCAGAATCTTTAACAGTCTCCGTGCAAGTAACACAACTATTTTTCCAGCTACCACCTGTCAGATAAGATACCTTAAGGAATTCGTAAACATACCCCAATTAGTTAAAAATGAAGTTTTATGTAAGCTCAAATGTCTTAAAAATTCTCAACACGCTTTCCAACCATTTTTTCAACAGTGGTCAATGAGTGGATCTCTTCAAATAAATATTTTTGACAATTTTGTGTTGAATTTAATATTCATTTATATACCATTGTAAAGGTATTGAATAGAGCTATCCGGACCTATCAATATTAGTGAAATCGTGTGTACTGTTTTCGTGTTATAGTACATTACACATTATAATATCGAACATTCCTCGTACATCCATTTTACAAACAGTCAATCAGCACTATACCTTTTTTCTTCCTTTGACATGTATACGTTTACAAAATAAAGGCATGTAATTGTAAATGTTACATATCACAACGGCCAATCAGCAATGTGTGTTTATACCTTTGACATACGTTTACAAATTGAAGGCAATTATAATTGTAAGTGTTAAATATCACAATATGTTACTCAAGAGATAATGAAACAGATCTTGTTAATTCACTCTGAAATATTTATTGAAAACAACAGACTTGAGATATATAAATTCAAACTCTTTAGTCTATATGTATAACTGACACATTGATGAATGGTTTATTGAATACTAAGTACCTGAATAAACGATGACATACTTTACTCAAAATGAGATATCAGCATATTGTTTGAAAGATAACTGGAGTTTGTTTTTAGCCCACCAGAGCATAAAGTGCTCATGGTGAGCTATTGTGATCGCGTGATGTCCGTCGTCCGTGTGTGTGTGCGTGTGTGTGAGCGTGCGTCAACAATTGCTTTAAACAACATCTACTTTGTAATCAGTTGGCCAATTTCAACGAAATTTTACGTGGATGTTCTTTGCATGAAGCTCTGCCAAAGTTATTAATTTGTTAAAATTTCGTTGTCCAAAACCACAGGGCCTAGAGCTTAGATATTTGGTGTATAGCATTGTCTAGTGGACCTCTACAAAGTTTGTTCAAATTATTGCCCTAGGGTCAAAATTGGCCCCGCCCCAGGGATCACTTGATTTTATATAGACTTACATAGGGAAATTTTAAAAATCTTCTTGTCAGAAACTACAATGCATAGAGCATAGCTATTTGGTGTGTAGCATTGTCCAGTGGGCTCCATACCAAGTTTGTTCAAATTATTGTCCTAGGGTCGAAATTGGCCCGGGCCCAGGGGTCACTTGATTTTATATAGATTTATATAAGGAAATTTTAAAAATCTTCTTTTCAGAAACTATAATGCCTAGAGCTTAGATATTTGGTGTGTAGCATTGTCTAGTGGACCTCTACCAAGTTTGTTCAAATTATTGCCCTAGGGTCAAAACTGGCTGCGCCCCAAGAATCACTTGGTTTTACATAGACTTATATAGGGAAATTTTAAAAATCTTCCTGTGAGAAACTGCAATGCCTAGAGTTTAGATATTTGGTGTGTAGAATTGTCTAGTGGACCTTTATCAAGTTTGTTCAAATTATTGCCTTAGGGTCAAAATTGGCCCCGTCCCAGGGGTCATTTGATCCATATAAGCTTATATAGAACATTTTTAATAATCTTCTTGGCCGAAACCACAATGCCTAGAGAATAGATATTTTGTATGTAGCATTATCTAGTGGACCTCTAACAGGGTTGTTCAAATTATTGCCCGGGGTTTACTCTAATCTTTTGAGGAAAATGAAAAAAAAATTGTCCGAAATCACAGGAAATGGAGTCTTTTTATATAATGTGATATTGCAAGTTCAATAGATACTATCTATACATGATGCATATCAATGTAACACAAACTTTTATTTGTTTATACGACTGAAAATGTGTCAAGGTAAATGGAGATTCAGGTGGCAGTAAATAAACAAATAAGTGGATTTGCAAACTATGAATTTGTAATACCTTACGAACTATCAAATCCTTATGATATGTATTTTCACTGGAATAGAATGATATTGTAAGTTTCAATAAATACTTCCTGTTCGTATGTTAACGATTTTCTTTTTACGGAATATACAACACGGATCGTACAGTACGATGTCAAATTTATTTATTCCACTAACGTTTTGGATTATCATTGCCAATTACATTTACCATATAAAGGAAATTTAAAAAAAGTGTTGTTTTTTTATATAAAACTGAATTCTGCTATTCCAGAGGTAGCTTTCCGATATCGTTAGATTTTCGTGTGTTTTTTTTCGAGCTTCTTGAATCCGGTATTTTCAGGTCTGCTCCATTTTTTCCGAAATTATTATTTTTGTATATTAATGTAAAACAAAATTTGATTGGCTAATGCTATCCTTACTGTCACTGTGTGCCAGCTCTACATAACTAGTTTGGAGTATCAATTTCACATAGTTGTAGATCGAGAATTTAATACGAAAAACGTAGATACAAGTTTAAAACATTAGGAAGAGACAATGTCTAGAGAAGAAAGTTGTAGATGTGTTATATCTTCTCAATATTATTTTTCCATATCAATATTCTTTTCACTTAAACCGAACGGCGAATTGAGAATGGAAGCGAACGAATTGTCGCCGGCTTAGGGCGCTGTGTTTTCCAAGATATGATAATATATCTTAATATGTGTCTTAAAGATTTCAAGACATAACTGGACATCAGAGATATAGAAGAAGTTCGCAAACTACTTTGATACCGTTGTATGGACAAAGATTACGCGAGGAATGATTCGAAATCCCTCATAATTACTACATACAGAATTTCACCTATTAACGAGACCCTTAAAGTACAGTATCTCTGTCAATAATGATGTAGTTTAACGAATGAAATCGTGTAAATAAGTACAGGTATATCGTCAGATGCAGATGAATATGATGAAATAAAGTGGCATCAATCCTATATCGAAACTTTAAGGGAGGCTATCAATCAAATTGCAGCAAAACGAAAAACGTTATACTAAAAAATCAACTACTAAGCGCACCAGCCAACAGAAATAAAACTTATGTCCAGAGTCGTCCTATTTCTCATTCCAAAGATTCACTTCTGTCTACGTGTAAAAGAAGTGCTGCCTAATAGTACGAGCGATACAGGAAACATAACGCTGTAAAGCAATCCTTTTGCAAGGTAAACCAGAAAACTGCTGAAATATGAATTTAGACTTTTGAGGTCAAATATATAATTAATACTGAGAAGGTTTCGTTATCAAGCTGAAATATAGAAAAACTACAGAAAGGTGGTCAAAATAAGTGATATTTATAATGAAACATTTTTCATAAATAAGTAGTCTTTTCTGAACGTACATGTATATCCATCCGCGGAAGTTAAATACTTAGCTCAATAACAATAAAGGTCAAAGTTTAATGTTCGAATGTGTTTTCCTGTTGATAAACGGTTAGTACACATCTGGGATCTATTCCATTTGTCTGTAAATAAAAACAAGAATGGGGAAAGTGGTATTTATTGCTTTCATTATAACATTTTTTATACGTGATATTGTGTCTATTCCTCCGTGTTTAGAACAGTGTAGTTATGCTGAAAATGATACAACGATGTTGATTTGTCGTATCGTCGAACCGGCCGACAGTTCAAC
Organism: Lutraria lutraria; assembly: GCA_964023205.1. NCBI lineage: Eukaryota > Metazoa > Mollusca > Bivalvia > Venerida > Mactridae > Lutraria > Lutraria lutraria. Next base: position 15,479,319 of record OZ026840.1, read on the forward strand.
GTGTGGATGGATGTCTAAGCAGTATTTTGCTCAAAAGCAGTGTCACAATGGTAGTCGTAAACGCGTCCGTGTCAAAGTTCTCAATAACGCAGTGTTCGTTTCAAGGAAACTGGACACAAGTTACATCTCTCGAAATCTTTAGCAGTAAAGGTGGTATATATATAAATCCGTGGATGGTATTTGCCAATTTAACATCGCTTCGTATCTTGTGGTTGAGTGCAGATATAAATGGAATTTGTCCAACGTCCAGCAGGTCGTATTGGTTATTTTACGGTCTCGATAACCTGGTTAAGTTACACCTTGAGGGCTTAATGAACTGTTTTGATGACATATTAGTCGCATTAGGTAAGACAGGAGTCATGCCAATGTTAAAAATGATCAGTTTACGAGGGCGAGAATCGATGTATACACTATTCATGAACGAACAACAGGCTTTCGGGAAGACATTATATAGCATTTTATCCCAAGGAAGAAATTTGACATGTGTGAGCTTAGAACACTTTCATATAAAACACGTAGATCTTACAATTCTATATCAACCGGGTTCATACATTAGTGAAATCAATCTTCTAAGATCTAGAATTGATTTTTTGTACATAAATACATATAAAAAATCTCAAAATTTAGAGAGCATCACTTTCCAAGACACGAGCGTAACAAACTGGCAGTTAATACCAAATTCCGGAGTTCAAATTTCAATTCAAGAGCCAAGCTTACGTATATTGTTACTTATCGAAAGATATGGAATTATAGATTGTCCTAAATACAATTTGTTAAATCTGAAAGAGCTTAATGAGTGTCCGTCATTTGAATCATGTGTAAAACTCTATCGAGTCACACATAAACGATGTTATCTACGTTTGACTACGGTTGAGAGTGACCACAATATTCTAAGACTTGTCGTAAATTGGTTCATCAAAAATCAAAAGATCATTAATTTATCAAACATGGCCATAATTTATGTATCACGAGAACTTTTAGCGGATCGAGCATTCGACCTTTCCTTATCTGACAACAACCTTTATCTTATGCAACAGAACGAGCCCGTAGAATTTCGAGAATTGTTTTACAAATTGTCTGAATTGCAGACACTAAATTTGAACAACAACCAATTGACAGATTTACCATACTACATGTTTTCAAATAGTACTCGACTCCGTACACTTCGTTTGTCGGGCAATCGACTTACAACATTTAACATCAATACTCACCGCTTCCAAAATTTATCTTTTCTGGATTTAAGATATAATAATATTCATTTCATTCACATTGCGGCCGAAAAGATATTCCAACAATCAGGGTTTCCATTAGACTTTCAGATCCAAGAGTCAATGACCCTTCAGTAAAAATTTTCAAGGGTCAAAATCAAATTTTCAAGAGTCAAGTTAAATTTTCAAGAGTCAAGCTTTAGTAATATCGGTAGTTAGAAATATTCCAGTATGAATTGATATCATAACAAAATGTATTAATGTTCAATATTTATTTCAGAGTTTGACTTATTATACAAAACATATTTAATCAAAATACAATGCTGATTTATGCATAAATATATGAAATAAAACCACTTTCTATCAAGGTAAAACATTTTTGATGGTTATGACAACCAGCATAGATGAACACAAACTGATTAATACATTTTCAAGTCAATTATGAGTACTATTCATGATGTAATTCTTAATGTCCATCCCCACACTATTAAAATGATATTCATGATACACTTATCATCTGACACACTTGTATGAATGCAGACACTTCCTGAAATATAAATGAAAATAGAAATAAGACAGCCTGATTCTTCAATGAAAAAACAATCAATCAATCAACAATCAGCAAATATGTGATATACGAAATTGTGCGTCCGAAAATTGGTATTATCCGAAATTGTGCAACTATCAATAATTCACCGGTATATTCCTAAATAAATAATTTCTTCACGTAATTAGTATATTTGATAAATAACAAGGCCCTGCAATACTTTTTCTTTGAGTAAAGAACCACTTTAGTTAAATTCATTAAAACTGAACACAACAAAAATATAAATTCATGACACGATACGATTTAAAGGCAATGTTGTCAAAGGTGACAAACAAATCGACGTAAATTATCACCCTATTATGCAACACTACATGTTGTTGTAGTATTTAGAGGGTCATCACTTACCTTCTATTGTTTAAAATTGTCCACCGCCGCAGGGTGTAAATAACACATCGCTATTCTTAGACTATAAACACTTATCGATTTTTCTAGGCGTTAACGAGTACCCAGGTAAAGTCATGCTATACAATTGAAATTTCGGATGAACGGATCGTTTCATGTGGATTTAAGTGAAAATCCGTACATTTGTAGTTGTGACAATCAGACGATGTCGTCTCTCAAATGGATGAAAGCATCGACTTACTTATTGGCAGATATGCGTCGGTATATGTGTACATTAGATAACTTAGAATATAACATTTACAAGTCTGGTATTTCGGCTACAGAAGAATACTGTTCAAGGAAAGAAAGAATTAAGTTAGTAATACTTATTTTGCCGCCTGTCGTTGTCATTATTGTTGTTACAATTATTATAATTGTATCAGTGAAAAGGTGTGTACGTCGGAAGCGGAAGTTTAATGCAATACTTAATCAGATTCAAAATGACGAGTTGCCATGGAGATTTCTTGTATTTCTATCATTCTGTTCAGAAGATGAACAACTTGTTATGAATGATATGTATCCACAACTTATCAACATTATTGCTAATATAACAAAGACAAACCTCGATCTTGTTTGTTTGGGGGATAAACATTTCGTCCCTGGACTTCCGCTATGTACTCAAATTGTCAACTGTGTAAATGAATCGGCTGTCTTCTTGGCTATTGTGTCTGAAGATTATTGCTCAAAGAATTGGTGTCAAACAGAATTACAAGAAGCTTATAGCCTTCGTAAACCTATAATTATTGTCTTGATTGGCTATGTCGATACGCAATCTATGGGAAAATTACTGAGTAAGATATTCCATCGCTATACGCATGCGTCATGGACAATAGATAATGGTATAGGTCATCTAAAACCTGATTGGCCAGAATTTGGCCAAGCTATAATTGAACTGGCCTCCGTGATGCAAACTGAAGATGCTGATGATATTGAGACGAGTGTCGACTGAACATAGATACCTACATTTGTACTTAATTTATATGTATATATTATACATTGTATGTAGGTATTCCTAGATGTGTTAGGAAATAATGTTATTATATGTATATCACACTTTCTGAGAGGGCGTTATTAAAAATTGACAAACAATTTTTTCAAACAAATATTGCACTTGCGTCATGATTTCTGGCTTCTATGCACAACTAGATCTTTTTTATTCTGTCAACATCGTTCTCACACCAAAACTTGACCATAAAAGTGTGAATTCCGACGATTTCCAATTTATTTAGTATCGGGGGCTGCTGCGATCGAGTAAATGCTATTTTTAGACATTTTAAACCGTTTCCGCCTGGCCTAGTGGCATGCAAATGGCCAATCTCTACACAGAGTTGTCGTTTCTTTCCCATATACACACACACGACGGTCTTTTGTGTAAAATGTGGAATTCAAAGCATTGTGCGTCTTGTAAGTATTTTAAGAAATTCTTTATTTGTTTTTAGATCCATGTGATGCATAATATAGTTTATAGCTCTGTCACTACGAGACAAATGGCTCTAGACATGTAGAACTTAAGTTCTAGATCTATATACATATGTATACTGGACAAAAAAAAGAAACTTTACATATTTCATGACCTGTTTTAGAGGGTTAACGATGACTTCATGTGAACGTTATCGATACCTACTTATTGGCCTGAGTATTGAGTACACCGATCCAAGATTTTGTGCAATTATACCGTGCAAGGGCTAGTACGCTTTTCACTTCCGGTTTTGACCTCTTTCCTCTTGTTGACATATCCCGGGTTGATTTCAATTGTTTTTTTCACAGTCGCAGGTAGTCTTTATCATTGACACGAAAACACAAAATTGTTTACGATGTTGACAGAAAACGGAAATGCCACGGCTATATAAAAACAATTCACAACCTCACAACTCGGTATGCAACTACCTGGTCAGTTACGGATAAGCCGAGATCAGGTAGGCCCCGAGTGACGTCACGCAGAGACGACCGCTCCATTACGTTAACTCATTTACGTAATAGCTTTACCTCAGTAACGGTAACTGCACGGTGACTCAGTGTCATGTCTCAGACGATACGTAACCGCTTTAGACGAGATAAAGCTCCAATTCGTGCGCGTCGACCTTATACAGGACAAATTCTAACTGCGCGTTACAGAGCCGTCTGATTAACAAAGGCTCGACGTCAAAGTCACTGAACCAGAAACGTATTTTTTACCGACGAGTCACGCATCAGGGTCAGCTTTGCTGACGGTAGGGTAAGAGTTTACAGGCGACGGAACGAGAAATTTGCCAAATGTTGCGTGCAGGAACGAGACAGGTTTGACGGTTACAGTGTCATGGTTTGGGCGGGCATAATGGACAATCAGAAAACAGATTTGGTCATCCTTCCAGCCAATTTTAATGCAGTAGGAAATGTGAACATCCTAAGAAACAATCTCCCCTCGTTTTTTGCAAAATCGGGATCCGGGAGTGATTCTGTAGCAGGACAACGCGAGGCCCCACACAGCTCGTGTTACAACACAGTTTTTGGCTCAGAACGGCGTCAACGTTTTGCCGTGGCCGTCGGTTTCGCCCTACCAAAACTCCTTAGAACACATGTGGGACGAGCTTGGACGTCCGGTATGCAAAAATCATCCAATCAACAATGTCAATGACCTGTGATATGCCCTCCTTTGTGAATGGCAGAACATACCCAATGACGTCACAAATTATATGAGGACGAGAATAGCAATCTACATTAGGACCGACGTCGGTCACACACGATATTAACGCAACTGAATGCACATTGACATTCAGACTGATACACAAAAAGTCACTAAAACATTTGTTCACATTTTAGTGATTTTTGAAATCGACCCATATGTTCTTTGACCTAAAATTTGACCTTCAGTTTGAAGGAACCCATTACCGACGCTGTTAAAAACTCACAGATATTGCTTCCAAGTTTCATATAACATTTACATACGTACATAATATCATTTCAGAGTGACGTTATCAGGACGTTATCAGTACCCTATGTAAAGTTTCTTTTTTTTGTTAAGTGTATAAACAAAATATTTAATAAGGAGAAAATACTTATAGATAAAAGTCCAAAACACCCTGTAAGAATTGAAAATAAAGAAATACTTACAAATGTGTAATGTTTAAATGTCCAAAACACCCGTTAAGAATTACAAACGACACGTTTTAACACAAAAACAATATGCCCAGGTACTATCAGCCCCTAACACTACGTTATCGTAGTTATGAAAGACAGGGAACCAGACAAACCGTGGTTAGCGCTACTAGCCGAGTTGTCGCTGCCGTGCCGTTACCGTGACAAATGTTCGAACGCAACAGCCCCCACAATACAAAACGTGAAAAAGTTGGAATTCTACGATACTCAGCTAAGTACACAGTGAAAAGAGTGTCATTCAAAAAGAAAAGCAGTTTTAGATAAGCAAAACAGGATTTCAATGTAAGTTTAGCTTTTGTTTGTTTGAAAAACCTGAAAATATGATCTACTTTCGTTTTCAAGCTGGTTATCTTTACCTTTCTATATGTACTGATGGTGGTAAGAGCGACCATGGTGGATGGGGTATTCTTTTCTTAGTGTCTGTTTAGGAGACTTTACATTGGAAACGCTAGTGAGGTATAATGATGTAACATATGTACAGAGGATGAATACCATTTTATTCTTATTTGTCCTTGTTATCAATGTTTGCGCCAGCAGTATATAGATGTACATAAAAATATTTTAAGAATTCTAGTATTAACAAGTTTAATATTTCGATGTCACGTGCAAATATCAATATTATTTGGAATTTAGCTCTGTACACATATTATGCTTTTAATTTTAGAGAACATTAATAGAAATGTAACAGTATTTATGCAATTGCTACATATGTTTCTTTTCTTTTTGTATGTTATGTATATTGACCATTTAGTGCATTTATCCATTTTATATGTCTGTAAACAAGCTTTGAACTAAATAATTTTTATTCATCTTGCCAAAATGTCAGCTTGGTGTTTCACATGTACTTGTTTATGTTGATATGTTGTATTATATGTGCATTGGCCGATGGTCTAAATACTTGGTCTAAACAGAACAGTTTTTAATAGATGGTCTAGATGTGGCTCATTTTCTTATCGTTGTCTAGCAATTGGTATTTTTATGTTATCATGACATGTTGTGCATATCTGAAGATGCGAATATACAAAGTAAAACAAAAAAGTCTTCTGTAGTTTTCTTGTCCATGAATACACAAGGAAAAGAACATCGGTCAGTCAGTCGGTCGATGGGTCGTTCCATCAATCACTATTTAGTTTATCAAACAGGGAAATTGCTGCATCCAAACTTATTGATAATGTACTTGGCTAGTCCCTTAATTAGCTATGTCTGATTATATGAACACCTTAGCATGCGTTGTTGAAAATACACGCAACATTCAAATTTGTTTAACTCAAAATCAGTATTACATTCACCGGAAAAAGGTTTCCAGATTTCAACTCCTTTAATTTATACTTTACAATTACCACAAATATGGTGCTGTTTGTGCAAGCCTGCGATAAGAGAAGTGTTTTCCTGTTTTATGAATTGAATAAGATAAAATCAGACAGGAGATAAATATTCAATAGTCAGTTGGATCTGATACAAACATGTATACTATTATGTGAACGAGATTATCATCGCAGCTGGGACGGCAAGGAAAGCAGTCGATCAGATATTTCGACAAAAATAACTTAAAGTAAAATGAAAAGCAGAGAATCTTTTTATTTCCGCGAATTCTCTTACGAAAAGATGCCACACTAAAGTTTACAAGGTCAGAATGTTGATGATAAAATGAAGCCGTCGAGGGATGCGTATCTTTACGTGTCCTTTACTCTTAAAAATAAGCACAGAATCTTAGTAAAACGACCCAAAAAATGCGCGAAAATTAATTGCCAGTTCTGCATTTTCCTAATCAAAGGGAAGGACATTCCGTAATTAACCAAATTCGTTGCCCGAATATCAAATTGATTACTACGACCTTTTTTATGAAGTACTTTTATAATAGTTTGATATTCATCGTTCCGAAAACTTCCTTACGGTTAATGGCAATGATCAAATACATGCATACATTAAATCTGAATCATTAGCTAGGACTTCCTCCACCAGCCTATGGCGTAATTTCTAACCAGAGTAGTCATATATTGGCTGCGATGAAACTGCAATATTAAAGGGTGTAAATAAAGTCCGTTCTGCTTTTGAACAGTTTATAAAATATAGAAGAACACAGCGCAAATTTCTGAAATTTCACATTTAATACCCAGAAGCACCATCATTATTGGCAATTACAATTACAAGACGATTGGGGATCGAATGTATTGAATTCAGAGGGTGAGTTGGAGATATTACTCCGGGCTAGACGTAGGTGTCGTCGTAGCTGAATCATTGTCATAAGGTGGGATCTCTGTATGCCTCTGTATCGAGAATATTCCAAAGATTTTCTGTTACATGTACATTCAAATCCGGTGGGTAAAAAATATTAAAATTTTCCGTACACCAATCCTGTGTTTTAGCAGAAGTGTATGGTGTTGCTCCATCATGTTGAAAAAAAAACCCAACAGTTCTTGAATCAGGTATTAGCGTCCTTTGATCAGTCCTGTCGGTACAAACAGCGCGTGACAGTGCTGGTTTGAGCTCTTTTTCTAGTATTTGTGTACGGTAATACTCTCCATCAACAGTCTTTCCCGTTGGCACAATATGTAGACGAGAGAGCCCAAACGCACCCATTGCATCACACACCTTGGCTTTCGCGCTATTCTTAGCACAAATGATGTTGGGTACCAGACTTTCTTGTGACCCCCACACATATCCTTCCGACTCGGATGATCAAACAAATATTTAAAGCTATCATCTGAGAAAATAAGATGTTCCCAGTCTTGGTGTGTTAGGTGTTTGTATTTTCTTGAAAATAAAAGTGTTTTTTTTCATTTGAGATTTTGCATGAAGCTTGAAAGACTTCCGTTTACTGGTTTTCCGAAGGAATTGTGTATAGTGGTATGACTAAAACCGTTCAACCAAGGTTTTTTAAACGTTTTGATTTTTTTTGTAGTAAAATTCCAAATTTTATACTAGATAAATAAGTATCTGAAGTTCAGTCTATTTGTTTCAGTAAATGTTGCGCTGCTGTACATGCCTGCGATAAGAAAAGTGTTTTCCTGTTTTAAGAATTGAATAAGATAAAATTAAACAGGATGTGATGATTTCTATCGTCAGTTAAATCTGAAATAATCAAAGCACTGAGATGACTGTTGTTGGATGTCTTTGCAGTATTGTAAATTCTGTCTGAAGTTCAGTGATATACATTTTAAACCATATCTTCTCATAAGCCAATAAAATAACACGCATAGGGACACATTGATTAGTATATTTCAATGTGAGATGTAAGAAATTGACATTACTGCATTTAATGCTTATTCAATTAATGTCTTTCTGTATTTCAATGTGATAACATATTCGCAAAGTGAACAGTATGTTTTGTATATTAAACAATGCCTGGAATACTAGTTTACTTTTAAATGGTAAGCTGGTATGTCAATAAACACTGAAGATACATACCTTTACCAAACGGCCAATCAGCGATGTGTGGTTCTACCATTGACATACATTTACGAATTCAGGGCAATTATAATTGTAAATGTTGAATATCACAATATCTTACTCAACAGATAATGAAACAGATCATATTAATTCATTCTAAACTACATATTGAAATCAAAAGACTAGAGATAAATACAATCAAACACTTAAGTATATATGTATAACAAACACATTGGTAATTGGTTTATTGATACCTGAATGAACGAAGGCATAGCTTATTCAAACTGAGATATCAACATTTTAGTTATTAGATAACTGGAGTACATAAGACATAAAATGGACAATGTTATATGTGTTATATTTTAACTCAACGTTACATAGATGTTTACTACAAAACCTAGTTTTCATCAAATTATACATCATAAGATTTATATTGAATAAGGATAAACATGTTTATCACATGTTCTTACTGTTGGGTCAGTACAGTGATGCTTAGGTCAGAGTTTACTTCTCAGATATTTTCTACATAAAACAAAAGAGACAATGAAAAAATAATTATATAACTGATTCATCTGCATAATGATTTTACGCAACTGAAAATGTGCCCAATCATCGATTAATTTCAGCTTGCAGTAAATAAAAAATCAGTGGATTTGCCAACTCTGAATGTGTATTAACTTTTTGTACTGTTCATATACAATGTGATATTGCAATCAAGATTCAAAAGATACTACCTATACGATAGATCTTGCATATCAATGTAACGCAAAATTTGATTGGCTAATGCGACTAAAAATGTGTCAAGGTAAATGGAGATACAGGTGACAAGAAGTAAAAAAAATATAGTGGATTTGCCAACTATGGATGTGTATCACCTTACCAGCTATTAATCTTTATGATGTACCTTTTCGCTGCAATATAATGATTTTGTAAAATTCAATAAATACTATATGTTAACGATTTTTTACATGGAAAATACGAAACGGATCGTACTGTACGATGTCAACTTAATTACTTCCCCTAACTTTTTGGATTATCAATACCGATTACATTTGCCTCGTGGATTTAGGCAATTAAAAGTTTTATGATTTTTTCCATATTAAACGGAATTCTGCGATTCAAGACGTCGTTTTCCGTTTTTTTATTTCGAGCTTCTTGAATCCAGAATTTTCAGGTCCGCTCCGACTTTTTCCGGAATTATTACTTTTTGTAATACAAAATTTGATCGGCTAGTGGTATCCTTATTGTCAATGTGTGCCCGTTCTACATAACTAGTTTGGAGTATCAATTTCACATAGTTGTAAATCGTGAATTTAATACCAAAAAGATAGATAAAAGTTTAAAACACTGGGAAGTAATTAATAAGAAGTGACTAATATTCTTTTCACTGAAACCGAACGGCGAATTAAGCATGAAAGTGAACGACTTGTCGCCTTAGAGCGCAATGTTTTCCAAGATTTGACTTTATATTTTACTATGTGTCTAAAAGATTTCAAGACAAAACTGAACATCAGCGATAGTGAAGAATGATCCAAACTACTTTAATACTGTTGGGTGAACAAAGACAACGCGTTAAATGATTCGAAATCCCTCATGAGTACATGCAAAATTGCATTCACAAAGACCGTTAATGTACAATATCTCTGTCAATAATGATGTAGTCGTGTCAATAAGTACGCGTATGTCGTTAGCTACAGATGAATGTGAAGAACTAAAAATGGGTCAACACTCCAAAAACTTAATCTTAAAAGGAGGGTTACCAAAAAAATCGCAGTAAAACGAAAAATTAAAAACCGACTTCTATATTGACTAGTACTAAGGCGTAACAGCAATAAATTATCATACGCTGGGACGCAATTTTACCCAATGATGTCCTACTTGCTCACTACAATGTTTCACATTCGTCTACAAGTGAAAGAATTGCAGCGTTGAAATACGAGCGTTACAGGAAAGATAACTTAAAATAAAAAAAAACATTCTGTATCCAGTAGTACTGTATACAGAATGTTTTTTTTTTTTTTTTTTTTTTTTTTTTTTTTAAACCAGTACATAACTGCAATATTAAGTTAGACTACTCTCGAGGCAGAATTATATTGATTTAATATTGAGGAGGATTAGTCAATAAGTTGAAATATAGAAGAAATACAGAAAATATGCGACGATTATAATGAGTGTATTAAACACTGAAGTGATCAGCAAGTGGGGTATTACGTGTTTAAGTGTTTCCAGTCACGGAAGTTAATTACTTCACTCAGTATATAAACCTCAGTATATAAGTATACTATAGTCACTTTTTGAAATTTGGAGTTTGAGTAAGTTTTTGATACCCTGATGATAAACGAGACTAATTGACTATACAGAAGCAGAATTTCAGGGAGTTATTCCATTTAGCTGTTAATTCTGACAATGACTTGGAAAGTGATACTTTTTCGTTGCACAGTTGCGTATGTGTTCATTATCAAATTTCTTGTATGCAAAGATGTTATTTTTCCTCAATGCCCAGAACGCTGCGGTTATGTTGAAAATGATACAACACGTTGGTATTGTGTTCTTGACAAACCAGTCAATAGTTCATTGTGTAGATGTCCGAATGTATGTCTAGGGAGTTTTGATCTTCAAAGCAGTTTCACAACAGTAGTCGTCCACGCCGAAAACACAATATTTTCAATTGAAATGGATTCGTTTCAAGGAAACTGGCAACAAGTAACATCACTGACCATCTTTAATGTCGACGGTCCAATCTTTATACATCCGGAGGCGTTTGCCAATTTAACTTCCCTTCGCGATTTGTGGCTCAGTTCAGATGAATATGGAATATGCCCAATGGCCGATGGGAATAGGTCATTTTACGGTCTAGATAACCTCGTTAATTTACATCTTACAGGCTTAATGAACTGCTTTGATAACTTGAAAACTTCATTAGGTGAGCCAGGAGTCATGCCAAGTTTAAAAACTATCATTTTAGATTATCAAATGTATTCGCAGTACATGCATAATAGGAACGGCGAGCACGCTTTTGGATGGGAATTCTATAGCACTTTATCCCAAGGAAGAAATTTGACGTCTGTGACCTTAAGCGGTTTTCATATGATATACTTAGAACTTACGGGGTTGCATCGGCTGGGTTCATCCATTAGAAATTTCGAGATACGAGATTCCAGAATCGATACATTGTTAGTCAATACATTAACAAGTTCAAACAATTTAAAAACCATAACCTTCCCAGAAACAGTAATTTATTCCTGGTACTTTGAACAAAATGTTCCAATTTCAATGTATTATACAGATTTAAGGATATTGATATTTATCGAAAGATATGGAATAACAGATTGCCCAACGTACAGTTTATTAGATTTGAAACATTTAAATGAGTGTCCGTATTCTCGACCATGTTTAAAAACATTCTATCAAGTCATGCATGGCCATTGTGACGTACGTTTGACCACAGTTAAGCATGACAATAATATTCTAAGACTTGCAGTGAACTGGGTAATAAGACATCAAGATATCATTGATTTATCAAGCATGACCATCAGTTATATATCACGAGAACTTATAGCAGAGGGGGCACATGACCTTTCCTTATCTGACAACAAACTTTATCTTATGCAACAGAACGAGCCAAATGAGTTTCGAGCATTGTTTTACAAGTTGTCTGCTTTGCAAGTAATAAATCTGGATAACAATCAATTGACAGATTTACCATTCAACTTGTTTTCAAAGAATACTGGACTGCGCACGCTTCGTTTGTCGGGCAATCGACTAACAACATTTAACATCAATACTCATCGCTTCCAACGATTATCTTTTCTGGATCTAAAATTTAATAATATTCATACAATTGATATCGCTGCTCAAAAGATATTCCAACAACTGAGATCTCGGATGAACGGATCGTTTGATGCAGATTTAAGTGAGAATCCGTACGTTTGTAATTGTGACAATCAGACGATATCGTCTCTCAAATGGATGAAAGCATCGACTTACTTGTTGACAGATACACGTCGGTATATGTGTACATTAGATGGCTTAGATTATAACATTTACAAGTCTGCAGTTTCTGCTACAGAAGAATACTGTTCAAGGAAGGAAAGAATGAAGTTACTAACACTTATTCTGCCGCCTATTGTTATCATTATTGTGGTTACAATTATTGTGATTGTATCAGTGAAAAGGTGGGTTCGCAAAAAGCGGAAGTTCAATGCAATACTTAATCAGATTCAAAATGACGAGTTGCCATGGAGATTTCTTGTATTTCTATCATTCTGTTCTGAAGATGAACAACTTGTTATGAATGATATGTATCCACAACTTATCAAGATTATTTCTGATATAACCAAGACAAACGTCGATCTTGTTTGTTTGGGGGATAAACATTTCGTCCCTGGACGTCCGCTCTGTACACAAATTATCAACTGTGTAAATGAATCAGCTGTCTTCTTAGCTATTGTGTCTAAAGATTATTGCTCAAAGAATTGGTGTCAGACTGAACTACAAGAAGCTTATAGCCTTCGTAAACCTATAATAATTGTGCTAATTGGTTCTGTTGATGGACAGTCTATGGGGAAATTACTGAGTAAGATATTACATCGCTATGTGCATGCGTCATGGAAAACAACAGCCGATGGCGTAGGCCATCTACAACCTGATTGGCCAGAATTGGGCCACGCTATAATTGAACTGGCTTCCATGATGCCAACCGAAGATGCTGATGATATTGAGACGAGTGTCGACTAAACTATAATACTTACTAATCTTTCAACTCATACAATGTAACATCACTTATCCGGACCTTCTAATCCGGAAATTACCCAAATCTGATTTTTTTTCGGATCAATTAGTTTTGTAGACTAACTTTGTACATTTTTTTGTTCACCACCCTCCCCTCAAATAAACAAGAATCGGGAAAAGCTTTTGATTTGGCCCTTTTCATGACATTTCATATCACAATGGACTGTAAAAAGGTATATTCAATTTGTATATAGGTACTCTGTATTTGAATAAAACTATGAAAAAAATGTGTAATATATAATTGTACTGTATATTGCTATTTTTTTGTGTTGTGCTGTAATTGTGTACACAAGGTAAAAAGATAATGTCCTCAGCATTGAGGATGTAGATCATTTTTTCTTATATATCTGAAATATCATCAAATCAGAAAAACATACCGATTTAAGAAAAATATTACATTAATCCAAATGAATTAAAATTTTATAATCTCAATGACATGTCAACTAAAAATGTATATGAGATCAAACATCTAGCCATGTGCATAATTTTTTATGCCTTCAAGTTGAGAAATGAGAGTTTTTCCTCAAATTATAGCAGGTAAATTGTTGTTTTATCCGACTGGCTATTTTATTCATTTGTAAATTCCTCTAGTTTATAAAATAGTATTCTGTTGTTATCTTAGTAAACTATATAGTTTGTATATGTACATTTAGTTATTTTTGTGAACTCTTATGTTTTCACCACCTCTGACGATACATGTATGTTGTATATAAATATTGTATACATTGTATTTGTAAATGCATATGGGCTGGGGGCCTTTTGAACAATAAACTTACTTACTTAACTCATTAGTTATGTTGTTAATGAACACGCATAGAAAAATATATAAAGTTTACAACATTGAGGACTGCAATCAATCGATCAATGGATCAGTCAATCAATCGATCAGTCAGTTATATTGGAATTATTCTCATTGCAGTATTCCTGTTAACTGTTAAGGGAGGTAATTCATCGGTTCTAAAGTTTCACATATAAAATTCATTGTCAGAGTCGCTCCCCTTCAACCAAGAATCGTTCTTTAGTACTTTTGTGATCTGATGTATATAAAAAAATTATATCGTATTTTTGGCTTTTCATCATTATACCGCGCTTTTATAAATAATAAAACACAGTAGGGGACGTCAGTTCATTTGCTTATCTTTATCAGAGGACGGTGCGGGGGCAAAGGGACAACTCTCGCATGCTTAGTTTAGTGAAAAGACAGCCTACCTTAATTTCTTGGTCTGACATAGTGCAACATCTCCAAAGCAACACCCTTTGGGAGTAGCAAAATCATGTTGTTGTTTAGAGGTTGTTGCTCTAGAGAGGTAAAATTAATAGTGTGAAAAAGTATGCTGTTGCAGAAGGGAGAATGTTGCTTAAGAGAGGGTCGCTCTGGAGAGGTTGTACTGTACATACATTTTGTATCTACTTCATAGATACTGCAATGACTTAACTCTAGCTGAACATTAAATAGAATTCAGTTCTAGATTACTCAATATCACCATATCTTGAAGACTGACACTGAGTAGATCTAATTAAGGTACAATCCCCTAATGGTTCCACATAAATGCCATTTTTGACCTTGCATATATTCAAATTTTCACTTTACAAATTACTGTCAAACACGTGCCGCGACGTAATTAGTGAGTATCGCTGGCTACGCCCTGTTTTGGGGTTATCTCTTACAAGTACGCATAAAAGAACAGTAGGCCTACAACATGTTTAAAAATCTATTTCATTTTTGTCTATCCAGCTAAAACGAAGTAAATGTTATTATGCAGTATACTAAACAAAACGGTGACAGTGCCACCTAACTAGGTTTTCAACTGTACATTGAGCGAAGCCCGTTTTCCCTTCTTAGTAACGGTATCATATACATAGCTTTTCCCCCAGAACGCCGAAGTACAATCCCAAGATAGGTCTTCATAAGGACTTGCTACATATCAAGTTTGACAGCAATAGGTTTATAGATTAACAAACGGGTAACCCAATACCTGACGTGGTCGCCCTCTTGACTGCTCGGGAGTACTCACCCAATTTTCAACTTTGATGATGATGATGATGATGATGATGATGATGATGATGATGATGATTACTGTTGTTATAATTGTTAATACCATCACTATGATCGAATGAAAGGAGTTCGGAAATCTAGAGTTCAGTCCCTTTATTATGTCAGAAATTGTTTTTTATAAAAGCGTATTAATAACGTCGTCGACAACGCTGACCGACGCCAATTTCTGTCGATATTTTCATTTGTATCATAAAAATATACACAATGTATATTATGTTCTGCTGACCTTTTATAATTTGGGGATACTAGTGGAAACCAGGTTTTCACTTTTTTCGCCTCGACATGCCAAGAAATCTTAACAGATGACTAATGTTCTAGTTCTTTTACATTGACTCAAATCATTATTTATTTTCTGTAATTTATTGGCCTATTCGAGTACAAAGTAAACCTCGAATGCAACGGTATCACCCGAGTAATTTGGTACAAACATAAATAATCGTTAATCACATATACAGTTCATTGCAATTAACATGTCGAAAATCAAGAGGCAGTTTTCGTTTCGTCATGAAATATGTCAGTGACGTCATCATTTATTTTTTCACCTTCGTCCGTCACGTCATAAGAGGACATCACTGATTGGTTGTTTGTATCCAGAGACGAAGTCATTGATTGGCTGGAACTGACGTCAGATAGAGCAGAAGGTGATTGACATTTGCTAAGCTCTAGTAATTGATCATTTTCATCCGTGGACTTCAAGGTCTCCTCGTCTGGCAGATCGGTGTCTTGTTTCGCTAGACTTCGACGGTACTTAGCGCGAGCGTTTTGGAACCATACCTGAAAGTAGGAAGTATAGAGTTTCATTGGAATTCACTTAAATGTTGAACACAAATAAATTCTAGATTATACAATCAAGTATTTCTCAAAGATCACATTTCTTATCATCTTTAATTAATTTGATAGACTGTAAATTTGTATTAACCGATGGTAGGGCAAACACATTTCAAGTCCTTTACCTTAACCTTTACGATACTAAAATACAATGCCCCAGTAAAACAAGTATTAACATACTTGGACTGGTGTGTTGGCATCAGTAGTGCAGTCTGATAAAGGAATAATTTTGCAGCATGCTTTATGACGCCGTATAGAGCTTACATCGTATACAGATATACGTATAGAGCTTACATCGTATACAGACATACGTATAGAGCTTACATCGTATACAGACATACGTATAGAGCTTACATCGTATACAGACATACGTATAGAGCTTACATCGTATACAGACATACGTATAGAGCTTACATCGTATAGAGACATACGTATAGAGCTTACATCGTATACAGACATACGTATAGAGCTTACATCGTATAGAGACATACGTATAGAGCTTACATCGTATACAGACATACGTATAGAGCTTACATCGTATACAGACATACGTATAGAGCTTACATCGTATATAGACATACGTATAGAGCTTACATAGTATACATACATACGTATAGAGCTTACATCGTATACAGACATACGTATAGAGATAGAGCTTACATCGTATACAGACATACGTATAGAGCTTACATCGTATACAGACATACGTATAGAGCTTACATCGTATACAGACATACGTATAGAGCTTACATCGTATATAGACATACGTATAGAGCTTACATAGTATACATACATACGTATAGAGCTTACATCGTATACAGACATACGTATAGAGATAGAGCTTACATCGTATACAGACATACGTATAGAGCTTACATCGTATACAGACATACGTATAGAGCTTACCGTAAGCATATACATCTACTTTTTTTAAGTTTATTTGGCTGACATTTAAAGCTTGATATATGCCGGATGACCAAAATAAACGGCTGGTATATAGACTTTTTCATTAATTAAAAAAAAAACACGTAAACATGCTAAATCTTACGTAATCATCTATGAACCTTATAACATTATTCGGCTTTCGAAACAGTTTTCCTTTAACATTTAACATCTTTATGTGTCTGTACACAACTCCTCCAAAATTTCTTTTGTGATTTTCATTAAACCTTCACAGAATGATTATGACCAAAGTATAAAGCTAAATGTCACCATTTTGTCATTCGACCATGCGTGTCGGAGTTGTTGCCCTTTATTTAATATAAAACGTATATATGTTTGTGTGTGCCTACCCTTTTCTATTCATGCAAATTTCCACAAACGTTTACAAAATGATAGCATTCAAGTACCTTATGCAAATGAGAAAGCTTTTAGAATACATTAACATTTTAAGGAGTTACTCTCCTTTCCTTTTTACACTTTTATGTATCATCGCGCTACTTCTAAAAACATTTTATACCAATTTATTTTGAAAACAAAACTCCAATATCATGCATACAAAACTAAGTTTTATTTATAAAGTTCATCATTGTCCCTTTAACACTATTCAACAGTTGAGCTCTTTACGTCAAAATAGTGCAAATTGACGTATAGAGCTAACGGTAAGCTCTCATGATACGGCACAAGATCTATACGGCGTCATCGTCAACGTATAGAGCTTACATCTAAATTCTATAGATACGGCGCAAGCTCTATACGGCGCAAGCTCTATACGGCGTCATCGTCAACGTATAGAGCTTACATCTAAATTCTATAGATACGGCGCAAGCTCTATACGGCGTCATCGTCAACGTATAGAGCTTACATCTAAATTCTATAGATACGGCGCAAGCTCTAGACGGCGTCATCGTCTACGTATAGAGCTTACATCTAAATTCTATAGATACGGCGCAAGCTCTAGACGGCGTCATCGTCTACGTATAGAGCTTACATCTAAATTCTATAGATACGGTGTAAGTTCTATACGGCGTCATCGTCTACGTATAGAGCTTACATCTAAATTCTATAGATACGGCGCAAGTTCTATACGGCGTCATCGTCTACGTATAGAGCTTACATCTAAATTCTATAGATACGGCGCAAGCTCTAGACGGCGTCATCGTCTACGTATAGAGCTTACATCTAAATTCTATAGATACGGTGTAAGTTCTATACGGCGTCATCGTCTACGTATAGAGCTTACATCTAAATTCTATAGATACGGCGTAAGCTCTATACGGCGTCATCGTCAACGTATAGAGCTTACATCTAAATTCTATAGATACGGCGCAAGCTCTATACGGCGTCATCGTCAACGTATAGAGCTTACATCTAAATTCTATAGATACGGCGCAAGCTCTAGACGGCGTCATCGTCTACGTATAGAGCTTACATCTAAATTCTATAGATACGGCGCAAGCTCTAGACGGCGTCATCGTCTACGTATAGAGCTTACATCTAAATTCTATAGATATGGTGTAAGTTCTATACGGCGTCATCGTCAACGTATAGAGCTTACATCTAAATTCTATAGATACGGCGCAAGCTCTAGACGGCGTCATCGTCAACGTTTAGAGCTTACATCTAAATTCTATAGATACGGTGTAAGTTCTATACGGCGTCATCGTCAACGTATAGAGCTTACATCTAAATTCTATAGATACGGCGCAAGCTCTAGACGGCGTCATCGTCAACGTATAGAGCTTACATCTAAATTCTATAGATACGGCGCAAGCTCTAGACGGCGTCATCGTCAACGTATAGAGCTTACATCTAAATTCTATAGATACGGTGTAAGTTCTATACGGCGTCATCGTCAACGTATAGAGCTTACATCTAAATTCTATAGATACGGCGCAAGCTCTAGACGGCGTCATCGTCAACGTATAGAGCTTACATCTAAATTCTATAGATACGGTGTAAGTTCTATACGGCGTCATCGTCAACGTATAGAGCTTACATCTAAATTCTATAGATACGGTGTAAGTTCTATACGGCGCTACAATAATCATTCCTGATGTATAAAATTGATACTTTTACCTCGTTATATAGTTATTTTTACAATTGCTGAGTATTATACAAACTTGTAGCACGCGCTTGCTGAGTTGTGTTTTTCTTGAAAGCTCTTTTAAATCTTTAGCGTCCGGATTGTGGTTCATAGCGAAGTATGACTTCATGGCCCTCAGTTGATGGTGCTTGAAAGAAGTTCGCACTCTTTTCTGTCGCGGAGGATGACTGATTCCGAAGGCATCACGTGTCACGATCTCTCCACGCTCATTGGTGAATATACCTGAAACAAAGTCAAATATTAGAACTCAAAACTGGAGTCTATCTTAATTTCAAACTATACTATATGAAGATGCATGTGGTTTCATTGCAAAGCACGAAGTTAATAGGCGTAAACAGTTGAATGCACTAAATATAGATCACAGACGAAACGAGCGTCATAGTACCGACTGGAACAACCTACAGTACTCGAACATATTTACACCTTTAAGAATGTGGAATGTAACATTCATGCAATATTGATTACATGAAGATATTCGTACAGATCAAAATGATACAGTTCACACCCGCGGTGGTCGATACTTGGATACAAATCTTCTGCTAGATATATAGCCTGGATAAGTAATCAATGAGTAGACACCGGATATCTTTCCACCAGCATTATCTCTCACGTTGAAACACGGTAATGTGTTGAAAGATTAGTGACATCGTATTTGTTTTTCTGTGGACAGTTATACAAACATGGACCGATACAGATGATAATATTAGATACGCTCGGAGAGGCATCATATAACTCCCCGATGATAGACTACAGTAGCTGGTTCTCTACTTCAACAGTGTGTTACTATAAATAGACTACAGAAGGGAACCACAAATCACGGACATTAGCAATCGGAACTCCTCGGTGTTGTCTACAGAAAAGTGCGTATATCTCAGTAACATAAATGCCCGAGTAGTTACGATTGGGGTATTGGAAGAAAACTGGTTCCCTTCGGAATGGACGCCTGTTTAGATTAAGAAACCAACAGGAAATGGTCGAACTTAAGAGTTAACTCCACTGGTCGACGGTTTATGACTCCTAGACAGATTTTCTGCGTAATTAAGGTTTTCTAATTTTAGAAAGTACACGTGTACGTAAAAATGCTTATTTATTTGTAATGACGTCACTAATGGCTAATGACGTGTTTTAATTAAAATAACTCGAAATTATGTTCTCTTTTTTATACACGAACATTGATAAAAAAATGTCGTACTTCTAGATCAAATCAGTATTGATCAAAATCCACAAATGAATATTTAATGCCGTCATGTGAACACGTGACCGTTATTTTTAGCACCTGGCTTTTGAATTGAAATACAAATTAAACTTCTGTTCAGTGGAAATTGTACATTGAGCTTATATTTCTTAACCCTTTCGTCCACCGGTTTGACTGTTTAAGAATGTTTAAGAAGTTTTAAATATGTAAATACCGTAGGCATCATCAAAGCGAAAGAAGATATGTTAGGATAGTTAACCAGTATTTAGAGCTTTATCGGGCGTGTTGTGTAGATGCATGTATGTTTAAATGTGTATATAGATATAATTATATGTGTTTCAATTTGTATAGATACATGTGTGCTTAAATTTGTATAGATGCATGTGTGTTTAAATTTGTATAAATATGTATGTGTATTTAAATTTGTATAGGTGCATGTGTGTTTAAATTTGTATAGATAGGCTACACGTGTGTTTAAATTTGTTTAGATGCATGTGAGTTTAAATTTGTTTAGATACATGTGTGTTTAAATTTGTTTAGATACATGTGTGTTTAAATTTATATAGATACATGTATGTTTAAATTCGTATAGATACACGTGTGTTTAAATTTGTATAGATACATGTGTGTTTAAATTTGTATAGATACATGTATGTTTAAATTTGTATAGATACATGTGTGTTTAAATTTGTATAGATACATGTGTGTTTAAATTTGTATAGATACATGTGTGTTTAAATTTGTATAGATACATGTGTGTTTAAATTTGTATAGATAGATGTATGTTTAAATTTGTATAGACACATGTGTGTTTAAATTTGTATAGATACATGTGTGTTTAAATTTGTATAGATACATGTATGTTTAAATTTGTATAGATAGATGTATGTTTAAATTTGTATAGATACATGTGTGTTTAAATTTGTATAGATAGATGTATGTTTAAATTTGTATAGATAGATGTATGTTTAAATTTGTATAGATGCATGTTTACAAAGGTGTGTCTAAATTAGAAAAAAAATAAATGTCTTTTATATTTGTACAAATAAATGTCTATTTAATTTGTAAAATGAATGTGTGTTTAAATTTGTACAGATAAATGCGTGTCTAAATTGGTACAATTAAGTATGTGTCAAATATGTATAGATATGTGAATTGTATCAACAGATAAAAGTGCAAATTCGTATTATTATAAATGTGTGTGTTTGTAAATTTGTTTATAGATACGTGTGATTAAATTCGTATAAGTCAATGCGTTTAAATATGTACCAATAATGGGCTCTTGTTAAACTAGTGACGGTGAATAAATATGTAATTTGACAAGATCTATAGTTTTATTATTGATTCGCGTAGCTTATCTATCGATATTTAATCCACAGGAATGATAAAAATGCGCGGAACCGATTTCTAACTTACAAAATTATAGCCAAATGGCCGCGGAATATGTAGCCTTTCAAAATCAGTTCAAATTTCTCAATGTTGACGTGATAACGATGTTTATATGAAACTCGCTCTGTAAATTATTCTACAATGTTTCCCAATCTAAGATTCTTGACAAACAAAAAAGTTGTTAAACTATTCAGCCGATGGTTCCGCTATGAGTTTTCTGATTGACAGCTGACACATTCATTGTTACTGTGTGTGTGGCGGGAAAAAATCTGATACATCTCACGAGATTTCACAGATACGGTCAATTCCTGTCACGTGATACGAAATCTCATCTCGCGAGATTGATTGATTCTCGACCTGCTGAAAAGTAGTTTGTTTTTTATGAA
Organism: Lutraria lutraria; assembly: GCA_964023205.1. Taxonomy (NCBI): domain Eukaryota; kingdom Metazoa; phylum Mollusca; class Bivalvia; order Venerida; family Mactridae; genus Lutraria; species Lutraria lutraria. Next base: position 15,501,731 of record OZ026840.1, read on the forward strand.
TTCTGAGTAAATACCTTAAATATAAGACGAATTCTCTTGGGAAATAACTGGTGTCAAAATCATTACATAATCTTGTATCTGTTACATAATACCAAGCTGCCAATATTCGGTCATGTTCTGCTTTAACGGAGTAACTAAGCTACCACAGGGATGAAAGCTGAACATATCCGAATCGTAAAATTCATCGATGAATAATCAAACGAACGAAAGAAACACTGCTAAAATATGGCATAGACAGACGTATGAACGTTATGATAGAAGGCTGAAAACTAAGTTAACATGATTCAAAGAAGTACAATTCAAAAAATACAATCTACTCGTGAATGTCCGTGTATTTTCGGTAAAAGCCGTATAATTAATTACTTTGCTTTCGGTAATGTGTGTGTTCCATAATGATTGAAAATGCAGTTCATTTATCTGATGTCTTCAATGCATGTTTAAGATGAATTGTCTAACTTTAAATAGCGTACATAGCTAAACATATTAGAAATATTTTTGACTAAGATTTGTTTTATAAGGAATACTTTAATGATTGGTCTTTGGGGATGTGATTAGGGGGCGGGGAATTCAATGTTTTCTACCGTATGTTCCGTTTGCTACCGTTTTCACATAGACATATAAACAGAATGAAAACTGTTCAGCATATTTTTTTAAAACTTTGCATGATCATTGCATAATATGGTAACAGAAACATTTTAAGCGAAAAAAAGTTGGGGGTCATTGATCTATTTTTTTAGTTATCTACCCCTGAATTTGATTTTTGTTTATTTTGGATCATTTCAAGGACTGCACATAGCAAACGTCTTAAACAACCATATCAAAAATATTAAGACCAAAACAAATTTTATCATAATAGATTTGTTCATATTACGCATCATTTCGCTACGGTATAGAAGGGAACATGATACACTTTGAAAGTTATCTTTTGTTTCGCCCTATCATAAACTGCAAAACATCAAGCAAAGAAAATGTTACTAAACAAAATATGTAATATTTATTTTGAAAAACGTAAGATACGGTTTTCTGAAATAAGTGTAAAATCAGAGGCGTTTAAAGTTATTGCGATACGAGTGTGTGTATTTTGTACATTTGATAGTTCCAATTGCTCCGGATTCCGCCCGCTAGGGGGCGTTAGATGTTTTATCATGAAAGATGCACTAGTCGTTGTTCGTACCAAAGTCAACTCATACCCTGCTGGGGACGAAATTAACACATACAGTGCGCCTCTAACCGGTGTTCCATTATATAGATTTAAAAAAAGCACACTCGTCTGTGTTTGGTCCTGATTTGAAAAACACGTTATTACAAAGAACAAACAAGATGTATGTTACACTGTTAAGTGCCCGGATTCTGTTTAATGTAGAAACATTGTGGCGATATCTTAAGTGTTTCTATTAAGTACTATATACACGTGCATCCGTTATAGAACTACCAATACTTCAAAAAATATTTCAAAAAAAACCCAATGAAAATAGCAGTTCCACGGTTCGTGTTATATTTCGCTAAAGGTACAAGAAGCTAGATTATTTTTTTCTATTCCATTGTTATTAAATGTACATGTATGATCAAAATTAATGAAGCTTTTCGGCGAATGTTATGCTCTGTGCTGGAATAGTACAGGGGGGGGGGGGGGCTTGACACATTATTGAAATGATATTACACACAGTTGCAGCATTTGTCGTGATGATGTATCCACATTGACAGTTGATATCTTATAGAGTATTTAAAAAATTAAATTGTCGCTATGTGAGCTTCAACAGCGCATGACTTGTACTACTTAGATGAGAAGATGTATTCAGTATTACATGGCTCGGTCTTTTAGCACATGTACATCTGAAATAGTTACAAAGATTCAAACTGTACCACTAATACAACTTTTGTGTACTTTTCTTCCCGGCATGCATTCACATGCTAGTCATTATTCTTAGCGGTAGTCGTTGGTCATTATTCTTAGCGGTAGTCGTTGGTAATTATTCTTAGCGATGGTTGTTGGTCATTATTCTTAGTGGTAGTCGTTGGTCATTATTCTTAGCGGTGGTTGTTGGTCATTATTCTTAGCGGTAGTCGTTGGTCATTATTCTTAGTGGTGGTCGTTGGTCATTATTCTTAGCGGTGGTAGTTGGTCATTATTCTTAGCGGTGGTCGTTGGTCATTATTCTTAGCGGTGGTCGTTGGTCATTATTCTTAGCGGTGGTCGTTGGTCATTATTCTTAGCGGTGGTTGTTGGTCATTATTCTTAGCGGTGGTTGTTGGTCATTATTCTTAGCGGTGGTTGTTGGTCATTATTCTTAGTGGTGGTCGTTGGTCATTATTCTTAGCGGTGGTCGTTGGTCATTATTCTTAGCGGTGGTTGTTGGTCATCATTCTTAGCGGTGGTTGTTGGTCATTATTCTTAGCGGTGGTCGTTGGTCATTATTCTTAGCGGTTTTCATTTTCCTAAGCTTGATATATCATTTCAAGAGCCAGTTGTGCATCAAAGCCATACTTTCCCTATCTACTAGTACAGTGGCATTTTCTTACATATTAATTTGGTATTTTTAATTTTATACTAATCACTCGTCCATGCTAAAGAATGGCCTTCTCACAGGTGGTCGTTGGTGCAGTTTTTCTATACAGAATGTACAGTACAACCTCTCCAAGGCAACACCCTATGTTGTTGTTTCACTAAAAAGGTTAAATTAATAGTTACATTGTGCAGAGCTATCATGACGTTGTTGTTGCTAAGAGGGCCGCTCTGGTTTTGATGCACAAATGACTCTGGAGAGGTTGCACTGTAATTACTAGTAATAAATTGTAATTACTAAAAAATAAATATAAATGAGTTGAATAAAGTAGTAATATCTGTTTTTAGGCAAAAGTAATCATTAAAGCTTGATTTTATAGTATCGTTTGAAATCAACATCAGTATAGACTGTATACATGGAACACAGTTGAGACTAAATGTATTTATCCATTTCACTGACGGGAAGGTTCGGAATCATTTGGCTTTCGTCGTTAACATCTGACAGTGTTTTCACATACTAAATAGAATGTGGGTTTATTTTAAAAACAGGCAGCATTCCAAGCGCCTGTAAAAATATTCAAGCGCCTCTGTAAATGGGACTACCAGATACTGAATGATCGGGCTTGTGTACGGCTGGATTTCTTGTTACGTTGGTGGTATACAAAGTCTAAGACAGCTGTTGTTTGAAGAAATCAATCCAGCATGGTTTTTCTTTACATCGTGAACAATGGAACAGTACCATGTGCCAAACTGTTGGCATCTCAAAAACATTCGTGTCCTCCCAGAATTTCATTTTTCTGCAAATTTTTGCTCCTCGTTTGCATATTGTGCACACAAAACGAGGCTGTAACCGGAAATTCACGGAAATCCTCGGAAATTCACGAATAGACATATTTCAAGGAAACCGGTGTTGGTGTTCCCAGTTTTTTTCTATAAAAAACTGTCTGGTTATGAAATGTACAATGTTAAATAATTGTTTGTAAGACACATGTGTTAAAATGTTGCACAAGAAGAAATAGATACAATAAACTACACAGATGATCAGGACAACACGTGTTGTACCTCATCTGTCCCATTATGCAGAGTTTTGAATCACATGACTAATAAAATTACATTTTTACAGAATTTTATCGACTTTATGATATCAATCACATACGAATTATGTTTTGTTTACAGTCAAACATGTGCTAGCGGCCACCTCCGAATTAAGACCACCCTGCGAATTAAGGATACCCGTTACTGAAAATTAAGGTATAAATGATCTCCGAATAAAGGTCACCTGTCAATAAAAGTCACGTTTCGTCTTTCCCACGGGTGGCCTTTCTTCACAGGTTTACCTGCATTAGTAATTCATCCGAAGAACCCTAGCTTAGTATAGGTTTTGTGTCACGTGACCAAAAGTATTGTTTTGTCACGTGACCAAAATCATTTATTGTCAAACTAGTAGCCATGGCAGTCAAGGGAAATGATCAATCACAAGACCTCTTCACGGAGAGTATCCTGTGGAAACTAAATGCATTCTCAGATTAACGTATAGTGTTCAGTGTCACGTGACTATGAGTATTGTTTTTGTTGTTATTCTGTTCTGTTCATGCACTTGTACGGATTTTGGCATGTCGGTAGACTCTAGAACAACTTGAAGTATGTCATGTATGTATCCAGGAAACTGCCAATATCGCCACTCGAAATGAAAACTTTGACCTTTGACCAATATATATGTAATAAATGTATAAGGCTGAAAATAAAAACAGGTTTGTTTGGAGTGCTCCGGCGCAGAATTTTAGCACTAGGTAGGTAGGTAGGGATTTTTTATATTTAAATAAAGTAAAAAAAATACCCCCAAAAACATCGTGGAATTCTATATGATGTGCATCCGCATCTCGGGCCTTTATTTGTTTGTATATGTGTGTATTATTTTTACCCAAAACATGGTTGTTTTTAAAGCAATACACACATACATGTATATCATGTTGTTTAATGCTATTCTCCCGTACTAAGTGTTGTTTCAATTCAATACAACCTAGCTACCAATCTCTACCCAGAGTTGTCGTTCCCGCTACGCTCACACTATGTGTGGATTGGAAAGGAACGACAACTTTGGGTCGAGATTCCCTAGCTACGTGTTGTTTAATGCGATTTAGTAATGCAATTCTTCCGTACTCCGCTTTGTTTTTCGTTATGCTCCACACCGTTCGTAAATAGGGCCGTCATAAAGTACTTCAATTCTGCCATAAATAATTTTTTTTTATTAGATACCATAATCAAACTTGAATGTGATATTTTCAGTGGTTATTTTTTAGAATTGATAGCCATCTGGATGACATAATGAAGGCACAGGAGCTAAACATAAAGTCACACAGCTTTAAAGACTCTTAAAAAGTAATACAAATGTGTTGCATTGATTCACAGAGTTAGTCTACATACAAGTTATTATATATGGTTACATTAATTAATTCTGTTACGAAACAATTCACTAACAAATGAATTATTAAGGTTTAAAATCTCATCTTCTGTCCTCATTTACAGACAGATGTCAAATACTCCGATTTAGATGACGTGACCCTTTCTCTAAAAACCCCCGTTAGACCTCTTGGCAAACAGGGTAAGACCCGGATGTGACAAAACATAATCAGAGAACTTGAAAGGGGCTTTTAAGAACAACTTACACAATATTTGGTAAACAAAATCAAATCGAAACCAAGAATCTCTGTGATAACGATTATTCGTATATGGTACTTGATTTTTTAATTCGATTCGTGATTACCCGACTACTTTCATACTCGCCCCCAACCCTATTTTTAAAGTCTATTGCAGGAAGTTAATAGTAAATTCTCAATATTAAGATCACATTTAGGACCAAACCGAATGGATTCTTATTAAGTTGTATTATAGAAGGAATAATGGAAAAAATTGGTCCGTAAATATATACATTGTAATGCAATAGGGGGTTATATTAAGATAATCTTTATACTGTATTTTCATTTATTTTCGTTGGGCTCAATTTTCGTGGTTTGTACTAAAATGGCTATTTCGTGGGTACATACATTCGTGCCTAATCTCTGTATTTAAATTCGTGGGTGAGCAGACCCATGAAATCCACGAAATTAATTCCCCAACGAAAATTAATGATTCCACAGTATTTATTCATATGGTTAAAAAGTGAAATTTTATTTTGTTGATAAAGATTCATAGTAGTCAACAAATCAATTAACTCAAATCTAGTTTATAAGCAAGTTGTTAAATCAGTCTGACAATGTTACTAGACTGGTTTATGTTCACTTTCTCTACGACCGATGAGCCACACATTCAAATACGATTATCTCTAGTACCAATTAGTGAGCCACGGACTGTTCTCTCACACGTCCGTGCCTCAATTAGTGCGGAGACGGAAGCCAACCCTTAGAGTTGCTGAACATACTTACGGTTAATTGGCTTTGACAAAAATAACGGCAATTTCTTGACCGAACATTTTAATACTGATTTGTTGTGACAATTGAGAAAATAAAAAGTGGGGAGGTTGTACTAATAAATGAAAACTTACCGTTACAAGGACGGCATATTTCATCGTGTATTATTTTTAAGGAGTCATATCAGTGATAATTAGATATGCACGTGCTCACATGTCTAGGCCAGAGGTTGTAAAACATAAGATTTATCACTCAGATTATTATCTCAATTTTCTGTTTACAATATTATACTGATTATACTATTAATTTAGATGAAATTAATAATAGTGTCTACTATGCATTTTCAGTAAGCAAGTCAATTAATCCTATTTAATGTACTCACACTAACACATCACAAACGTACGTATTGATCTTGTATAAGCTGAGCCAGAAGTTGGAAGACAAATCTCAAGTTTTATAACATCGGTTTGTCAAAATATGAATAAGACTTCTCCTATCATATTATTGGCTATTATTGTTTTTCAGTCATGATATTAGATTTAACAAAACAAGCTCATTTAGCGAGTACTTCAGTTTTAAAATTTCGTCCTAACCACGAACACAGATTTGGAACCAGTTGTCAAAGGTCAAATGTCTTTGACGATTGCAGTTCATCATAAAAGTCACTTGTTCTTAAAAAGCTAACATGTAAACGACTCAGAACTGAGTTCTGCGTTCTTTTTCCTATCAAACGCACAAATTTCCGTAAAACACGTGTACAGGACAATGAATTATACTAAAATTTATCAATATAACCTAAAATATACCTTCAACAAGGGAAAAGTATAGAATATTTTGCCAACGTTTCAGACTTGAAGATTTTTCTTTCGACAGGTTTGTGTTGTTTGATGGGTGAAATTGAAAAATAACGTCTGTAAACGTATAAAAATCACGAAATCGAGTGCCTATGATTCAATAAACACACGAAGAAGCGTCTTTAGCTGCTGACTTAGAAAGAGGACAATTCCATAACTCAAATGGTCAACAAGACGAAATAAAAAAGATGAATTAAATTATGGTACCCGGAACTATCTTAATATCTTATTATCGATTATTTTACCAAAGATGGTCTAAATGAAGAGTTTATAGTGTTTCTGCGTGTGGTCTTTAACAGTGGTTGCGCAATACGATGTGAAACTTGAATTTGAATGAATGGATATTTACTCACCTAAAGATTGCAAACATCCATCTGCAGTAAGCATGTGCTTCCTCTTTCTGCTTCTGCTCTTGGTAACAGGTTCCTCGCAAAATGTAAACATTTCTGTCACGTGACTAGCGTAACTCGCTCTATATTCTTGAAAATACGCATTGTCTGAATGAAAGTTATTTAACAAGTGTTCATAGTCTTCCTGACAGAAGATTTGGTCACTATGGATACCATACGTGTCACCAGGGGTAAGGGGTTTATTGCACGAGAAACATAGAAAGCAGTCTATGTGATATATGCAGTCACGTGCACGCATCACGAGCTCGTTTGATGATAAGCCCACGTTGCACCGAACACATCTCTGACGAGAATACCTCCTGAAAAAGAATAACAAAAAAATGCATAACTGACTAACTGACTGACTGACTGACTGACTGACTGACTGACTGACTGACTGACTGACTGACTGACTGACTGACTGACTGACTGACTGACTGACTGACTGACTGACTGACTGACTGACTGACTGACTGACTGACTGACTGACTGACTGACTGACTGACTGACTGACTGACTGACTGACTGACTGACTGACTGACTGACTGACCGGAATTTTGGGGGATGAAATAAAAGTTTTTTTAAATCAACAAGGCATATTTATTGAAATATTATTTAACAGGATAATTCAAAGACACCTGTCTAGAATGAAGTTCCATGATAGCTGCTATCCACATTTTCTTCGTTTTCATACATTTTCTTTACTTTTTTTATAATTTAATTTTTAATCGTAGACGGTGGGCGAATTTCCTGAATAAACACCTGTGCTCATCTGTAACATTCACGTGCGCACGTGCGTAACATTAGACCCACATATGTTTCCATAACACCCAGAAATTTCTCTTTCATAAATTTCAATGAAACATTAAAAGTGGTCGAGTCACGTGGTAACGAATGATGAGAGATTATGATATAACAAACTGAGAGCACATAATTCACCAGTGGGATTGAATAAATGCCCAGTTGGCTTTTTTCGTCGTATATGATAATATATTTGTATTGAAGATTGGCCGTTGTTTACAGGCGGTCGGTAAATGCACCTGGGTGTTAAATCGAGTTTGACTGTATTTCTATCTCCATGTGCAGCTTATAATTACTTCAACAAACGCACGAGAAATCGAAACATTTTCTCAAATATCACGTGATTTGATTGCACGACCGACAGAAGCCTGACAGATGATTATGAATCAGAGAAAACACTCAGTGGTAAATAAATTAGTCAACAAAAGTGTATTGGCATTTAGACATATCCATGAAAGCTCACTTGTCAAAACTCAGAGTACATTTTCTTGTATTATCAAACTGAACACCGGCGTAATGATTTTTACAGAACGTGTGCCCTGTAAGTTCAATCATTGTTAGAGCACGGAGTAACCAAACCAGCCAACATCCGGGCTTCAGAAACTAGACACTCCTTTTTGCTGAGGTCGGTTGCTAAAGAGTCTTACAGACTGGAGGGAGATAACACGAAGTCTGCGATTGTCATTATGAAGACAGATAAAACAATCCGTGAGTATATACAGTAAAACCTGGTTACTAGTAAAATGTATTGCAACAACCTTCTGTCCTTTACTCGGGTGTTTATTTTGTCTGTAATATTAATGCTAAACATGTTCGCTGAAGCGTGCCAGTTGCTCGCGCGTGGTCGTTATAAAACAGGTGCCCGTTGAATAAAGGTTTGGTGCTAAAAATCTAATATACAAGTATAGTCAAACCCATGAACCATGACGAAACACCTTCGTGAACAGACTGGTTATAATTAGAGTTTAATTTTGTTTTGCATTATTACAAAACTCATGAAATGGCATTTTTATTCAGAACAAGAGCAATACGCTTACCAACAAAGATCTATTTCAATAATTCAACAATGGCGAAAGGTTAAATAAATTCAATGATATTCGTTCTTGATCAGAAAAATACGTGTCTGTCATTCATAGGGCCATGTATTTAGGTTTCTTAGGTGACTGTTTACACAAGTTTTGAATCATTTAAAAAAAGATTCGTAAATACATTTTTAAATGGCTATTTCTAGACAGTTGGTAAATTCTCGTAATTGACGTATTACATTTATTAGCGTAAATTTTGACGTTTATTTTGGGTGTAAACAAAGACAATAAATTCCACTTTACACGATTAGTTTGTTTTAATATTATACTTAGATTCACACAATTTCCTGTAGTAGTCCATAGGACCATCATTATTAAATAGTTTGTTTGTAGTAATGCTACCTACTCACTTAAAACGACCCCTAACCAACCTTTTTTGACTTCTCGAGTAAAAACTTGTTGTTGTTTTTCAATAAAAATAACTGATATGTATTTTGGGTTCAATTATAAAACATAATTATTTTTTTTAAATCCTTCGTACCTACGTACTGAAAGTTCTCCAAGTAGGGTAAATGAAATTATTTTTAAGGGTGGCCTAGGATTAGAACTTCTCGGGTAAATAAATACAATAAAAACAATTTCTAAATTAGTTGTAAATAAAAATATGAAAATCACATCTTCAGTAGTTAGCATATTGTAGTTACTAAAAAAAAAATATTTGAAGCAAAATATCTGCCTATACCTACCGACAGTGTACTTTTTAGGAAGTTCGCGGACATCAGGTATTTTCGGTCTTAATATCATAAATAAAAAAGCTTAGAAATTATGAGCTTTTTTAAGTATCAAAAATCTTCCTGTAATAAACCCTAAGGAATACTTTAACTTCAAATTAAAGATTTACGTCCGTCAACGTCTTGGGATTCCCTGCATAAAGACAGTACCTAATTTCATATTACTAGTATTTCTTTTTACGTTAAATAAAACAGCGTAAATATTTATTTGGTCTTTGTTTGTGAAAACTTTACCAGCCGTTCGAGGATTTGCTAAAGTCTGTCGCTCCTGTTAAGTAGCACTCTCATGAAATAACCGGATATTAGAGAGGCCGGCTATGCACCTGCGCATTCCTTAGAGATTACAGTTTCATGTCAAAAGAATATAAAATATTAAGCTTAAAACTATCCGAACGCATTGTTTTTCTATCCGGAATGTTCACGACTCCAATGGGACTACATAAAATCGAATCATCTTCTAGCAGAAGACACAAAGAATTCATTTCCGCCATTTCTCGACTTCCGGTTATGACTACCGGTGTCTTGGTAAGAAATACCCCATTGTCAATTTCGAAATGATACTTAAGTACGCTAAATCAATCAAAGCAATGGAATTTTGTTGTAACGGTGCTTCCATGAGTGTTAAGATATTGTTGCCATAAGAGGATTTTTCTCGCTTTTGTTGAAAAGTAATAGAAATTCCGTGTAAATAGTCTTAATCCGCGTAAATAATTGATAACATTAAGCAATGCGACACTATTTAAACCATTACGCTACCATTAATGCATTTTGAATTAATAACTTAATTGATGCTTCATCGAACGAAAGTATTGATTTTATTCGAACGCATGACATTCAGCAATAATAATTATTGTGAATTGTTGAAATTATTTCGTTTTTATTTTTTTACCAGTTTAGAATAATTCCACAGGAAAACGGTACCAGCTCAAAGATCAGCTTTAAGACCAAATATGGTGTTAATTACTATACAGGTTGCATCTTCATAAGGCGTAAACAAAATGTTTCCTTCTGGTTACCCGACTTGTCCTAATTTTCCCCACGACCCTAGACATTATTCACATTAATTAGGCTCACGCACGCACAGACGTACGCACAGACACACTTTCTTTTTTTACTAACATTTTCCACAACGGGTTTCAAGAGCTAAAACCCAGCCTACCTAAACCTAATAAGCATACCACCAGAAACAAACCATTTTAGTTATAGGCCTTAAAGGAATCATACACAGGAGCTGTAACTATAAGAAACTATCGGAGGAATTTATGGTAACAAAAAAATGAATGTATAATAGTAATAATTAAAATCATAATGAATTGAATTATAACAATAAAAAATGATAATGCTTTTTGCTAGTCCCTTACAAAATAAGAGGTCTAAATTGTGACGAATCGTGATAAAAAACGTATCTTTCACTACTATACAGTACCCTTATCATTCTTACTATTATAATTATTATAAACAACTTAATAGAATTAATAAAATATATTAGGTACAAACAAAGGCTACCAGCGTATGATCACAGACCATCTAGTACCCAGGAATTATAACAACAAAATAAAGTTTCAAATAAAAAAAAAGAAATCACCATATAATATTATATTACATAGTATATAATACATTATTATGGTAAAAAACTATTTTTTAAAACATTATTTTGTGGTTATAACACATTTTATAAACATGATATTTGACAGTGTTTCAGAGAGTAAAAATAATTCCTGGGTAGTAGAGGGTCTGGGGGGGGGGGGGGGGGGGCTTCCTACGCCCGTAGCCTGTTCGTACAAATACATACCTATGATAATCTTGTTTACAATATATAAGACTGTCACGTACAAAGCACGTGAGCTGTGAATCTAACTGCACGTGACAGTCCGTGCATCTTAGACACGTCACGTGCCAATGCTGGTCAGCCACGAGCAGGAAGTATCTATCAGCTATGCTGGTTCCACACCCGGCGCAGATAACATTCTGACTTTCTCTCGAAGATTCAGGAACCATCTTAAAAACATGAAAAAGTAATGTTAAACGTTGATAAAGACAAACACTATGTAATGTCACGGGTAATAATAGAAAATGAATTTTACTTTTATTAAAATGTCCTCCGTGTAATGAAAAAAGTACATCAAAAGAATTATTGGCAATATCCAAGTATAGTTATATTTATTGATATTTATAAAACGGAAATATTTATGAATCAAGAAATCTTTCAATTTTACTTTCTTAATGTGAATTCGATATAAACTAAAGAACTGTATTGCCAACGTTTCGGTGTCACCGCCTTTATCAAGACATAACAATAAAATAATAAAATAACGGACGTTACCATCAAAATGATTTTCAGAAAACGTAACGTAAAATGGCGGGAATGCATGCATGCAATGACAAAATGTAGTTCTAAGTGCAATGAATATAATTATTACAGGTTAAAAATATTTTATGAATATATAATTATATACTTTTCTTAAATTTAACTTTTTCTTTTCTTTTTTTTCTTGAAAAACGAACACTTTAGTGTATTCTTCTGACAAATTTATAACAAAATTTGTTGATAATATCTATATAATTTAAATCAAAGTTATGTATGATAAATAATATGATATTCGTCAAAGTATTAAACAATATGATGTTAACATTATTTTAATAATGATGTTGACCGCATGTATATGTGTAAAATGTAAATATGTAGAATGATGGGCAATTTTTGCCTTATTCTTGAAAAACAACATTATACTCTTTTAATTTGATAATTAAGTTATTGAATAATAAGGATTTTTTGGACTCTAAGTTGGTCAAAATACTAGTGACCAGCATTATTTGTATGAGTTTTCTTATAGATAATACAAGGTACTTCGTCTTACCAAATATCAAGGTATAGATTTTAGTGCATGTATTTAATATTTTATTTTGAAAACAATTTTTATTTTATTTTATTATTTCATTTTGAATACAAAATTTGAATGTTAGCCATTCTTTTTCAAAATGACGGATGTAACATATGAACAATTTTAATAGTATGATTTACAATCAAACCCACGTTACTAAAAAGTAAAAAGACTAAGTTGATTCCAGGATCAAAATTGATTTTGTGTGTTTAATCCTGAACCTAAAGATTTATGATCAATTCGTTTTGAGAACGCGAGACACGAGTCCAAAGTTACACAACTTGAGATTGGTCTCCATACTCAAATCTCATGATATCTTGTCTTTAATTTATCTAAGTTGATTACGAGGTACTCACAATCACTATACCATCAGTATAATTGACCTGAATTTACCATGATACACATCACATAGTGATATCTGGTCAAATAAAATACTTTTAGAACGAAACTAAGGATTAATTTCATGGGCTATTCTCAAGTTTTAGTATTAAGTTTGCGCTCGGGACATGGTGTGAATGCGTCCGTTCCGTAGTCCGCCTTTTTTTAACCTCATTGCAACTTATGGGGAATAGGTCGACAACCAGAGATGTTTGTTAATTTTACATCATTTTATAAAAACAGCGAAGTCAAATGTATTTCAATAGTATTCCCAAAGACGGACTAGAAAGAAGTTGAAGGATTGTTTCTGAATGTAGCAAAGGTCGTAGCCTTGGTCCAGTGGTTAGTGCGTTAGATTTGTAACCTGGCGACCCGGGTTCGATTCCCGGTCACGGCAGATAATACCCTTCCATGAACATTTAACAACAATGTCGATTTTCCTCCACATGTGCCTTGAAGAAGTTGCTAGTTTCTAGTAGAAGGGTAAGTTTGTACTGGTTTGAATAAAGGCCAAATACTTTCCGCCGAATATAACTGAGAAATTGTTGAAGCACGGTGATAAACTCAAATAAATGAAATGAAGGTAGCAAGTGTTTACAGGCCCAAAGACTTTAGCAGACAATTTTGAACCAGGTTACGCTTCATTAAGAAATTCCCAGATGTTCATTTATACCTTTATATACATACATGTACTCGTGTTAGAGTATTTATGACAGGCATGCATCACATTTTAACAGACATGTTTGTTTTATAACCTTTCTACGCGTGCATTTTGTACGAATTCAGGTATCATACTAGTTATATTTAAGAGATGCCCTGAGCATCGTTTCACAGTATACGTATATAGTCGCGAAATATCTGCATGAGGAATTAGATACATGTATATTCAACATGTATTTTGAATGAATATGAACACTGCATTCCTTTTAAACTTAATAATATATTATATATTGTATAGTTCTGTTCGTCATTCTTATAATATGTATATTTTATATCCCTATGGGCTTTCCAGCATTCATTTGGACATAAAATATTTCTTCTCCTTATGTAAGATTATTCTTATTATAATGTTCTATACGTATTTTATTCAACAAACAACATCAGCATTGTCATAATTACAAAGTATTATTATTCATCACGTGTCAAATAAGGATAAATTATTATTACAAATTTCATCAACTACATATATTTGTAATTCAACAATGTGTGCACGTTGTAATTTTATCTGTGATAAGTTGATTGTGTACTTCTTACCGGCTAAAATGTAGAACTGTAGTGATCATGTCGAGAAACTGTCAACGTCTCCGGAAGACGAATAAACCAGACTTTTATTATATACTGAATTGTCATTTCCTAATAAATTTCTCAAAACGACCGTTATTTCACAATTTCAGATCGGGCTTCGAGCTTAAAACCGTCTTTATTATATAATGATAGCTCGGGCTTCGAGCTTAAAACCGTCTTTATTATATAACCATAGCACGGGTTTCGAGCTTTAAATCGTCCGGGCTCGGAACCCAGAAACATCCAAATTCGATATACAATAATCACATGTGTATATAGCATTCAAAACCGTATCTATCAGTGCAATTATTAGTTAATTTAGCCGAGTATGATAATATAAATCTATTTTGTTTTATTTAAACAACTATTTTATAAATTATAGATACATGATGATCAGATAAACGTATAATTATGTAATTTACATAATAGTGTAACGAATGATAAATTATATGTATTACTTCATACGAAACGGATAAATACATGACTACGTATTAACGACAATCTCTTAGTTTTACCTTTGTACATATTACCTATTAGTAGTGATTATACGTAATACGTTTTATTACAGTTATATACTGTAGTGATATGACGAATTTATGATATCCATTATTTTAAAATTGTCACTGAGCGTCTTTTATAATTCAAGATTTAATGGTTGTGTACTTATTTTTTATTGTTTTGTTACAATATGTATTTTATAAGTATGTAACAAATGAGATGGAAATAAATAAATAAAACTGACTTTAATTATGATATAAATTTAATTGACGTCTTAATGTACAAACACCGTATCGATATTATCAAAGATATACTGTCACGATAGTATAGGTCTTTGATATTATTTATTGTTATATGAATTTTAAAGAGTAGATAATATTCAAATTAGGGAAGCATCTATTTTTACATAAATACACTCAAACCAACTTATAAACCACCATCTGAAATTATTGGATATATATTGATTGTTAATAGTATAAACAAAAAATAGTGAAGTGCACGTTTCGCATGGGTAAATGTGCAAGAAAATATGCAATTAAATAGTGTAAAATTACGGGTAATTTGCATGAAATTATAAATTTCTGCCGCATAATTTCTGAGAAATTAAGTTTACGAACTGGCAGTTTATACGTTCGTTTGTGTTTACTTAAATGTGTTTTTGTATGATATAAAACCATCCATTAATTTTTCATCATGCCACCTTTTATTTATTTTTAATTGATTTTTGTTCCGTAGTAGATGCTCATCATCACTTAAACTAACCAATCAATTAACCATGCAGTGTTTATACTTACACACCTGGTTAATACTTGTGTCGTAAGAGTGTCCACCCTCAGCGCCGTCCGTCCGTACGTCAGCATACACTTCCGGCGCGGCACCTACAATCATTCGTTCCAACATCACACAGGATCAAATAAAACAAGTTTGTTCTTTATAACTTCAAACAAGATATTTTTCTTAAGCTTCACTCGTCTTTTTTTCAATAAACAATAATTTCAAAGACTTGTACTTAGATAGTTTTGAAACGTACAAGAGCTACTTCACTTCGCTCAAATATGCTCGGTAGGACGTAAGCCGTCATTTGATACCCAAGGACAAATAAATGTTTCGTTTTAAACACCATTTCTGTCTTCTTTGATTTGTTTAAACGACTTAAAACTTGAAGATCACTTTTGATTGTTTACAAAAAAGTTCTTATACATTAATACACTTATTCCCGAGGTCACATTTCGACTAAACCCGTCCAGTTCTCTGCGTGACGATTGTCTACGAATTCCATCTATTTACAATATTTTACACCGTACCGACGTCCCACCGTCGTTTTTTTATGCAAACAATACACTTCTCAAATGTCACAGGCGAATAAACGTTTTATTTCATAGAAGTTTGTACCCTAGGGGTTTTTCATCTCTTAGTACACTGTAGTATCACAAACAACATAAAATCGATCTCACTTTGATTTTTCTGTTCACTTGCACTGCAGGTACCATCGGATTTGAGTAGGCGGAGTCGAAGAAAATAAACAACGCCCACCCTTCTTATGGGTGGAGTTTCGCTTGCTATACTGTATAAATCTACTCGCTATTGGCAGAAATGTTATTCATTTTGACTGACAAGGTTGGTCAACGTCTGATATCTGCATCTCTGATAAACATTTCACAGGAATTTAGCCAAAAAATGTAAATAACGGTGTGTGGTAAACATTGAGGTATTCTGTGGTATTTCTTTTCAAACGGCCGGCAAATTCCGTAAAATAAATAAAATGATAACCACCGTTAAATAGTTCTAAAATACATGTAGATCTAAGTTCATTGGAAAAAATATTCTAATTCTTATCAATATGTTTTTATAATGACAAAAATGTACAAATCTTTAACTCGCCTGCATACTGATGATAAATATCGAATAACGTATTTGTAATTGCCTTATTAATTATTATTAAAAAAAAAATAATATTGAATATTATTGTGCATAATATCAATGACTTATATACATACATATATAAGTCCTTGATAATATAAAGGGCCAGTCAGAATTGAAATAATTATTATGTGTTTGTGATGCGTAATCATTACTTGCCAATAATGCTTTGGAAACTCGTCCATGGTCAGATTCATTTGTGTGAAATAAATGTGACGTAATAATATTTGTTTACTGGACAAGTGCACGTAATTTTAAATACAAGCATGCCACTTAGGACCGTAAATACAGGTGAAATCCGGTGGATTTTGTCCAGTTACAAATAATCAATTTGTAAACATGTTTTATCATATCACACGAAGTGGAAAAAAATAGGACCGTAATTCGTGAACTTATGGACACCCCCGTATTTTGTATATTTAATACTATTTTACAGGCTTAAACGGTTAGAGCGTTGGTCTACTGATCAAGAGGTTGTGAGTTCGAACCGGCTAACACTATCCGTGACAAATTTAACTTAAGATATTACATCCTATGTTTAATTACCACCCACCTCTGAATTATGGTAGCTTGACAGTTGCTTGCTGATAGAATGTGATCAGTACAGGTTAAGGCCTAAATGAAATCCAAGGAAGCTGGTTAGGATAACTGCTTGCCACGATAAAACTAAAATAATGTTGAAAATGGCGTTAAATCCGATGAAATAAATAATTAAGTCGGATGATCAGTGTTCATACCGTGCCGTACCAAGTTGGATAGTGAATGTAATCCTTTCCTGAGACCCTTAATTAACTCTCTATTTATTGTGTAACACTTGAAACAGCTACTATAGTATTTCAACAGTCAATCAAAATTCGACTTTGTTTGTACAATAAAAATTGAGGGGATTTCCTGAGAAACGCTGTGTATTCGTATACTTGGGTTGTCCTAGACATCCTCAAGTGTACTTGTACATAAGTACTGTTCTTAAACAATAAGAGATTGCGAAACCCCTATTCTTAGCGTTCAAGTAATTTTTGAGAGACACTGACCTTTTATATTGTTCTCGTTCCAACTTTTAGTCACTTGGCCCCTTTTGCCACTCCTACATCTTGACGGCTACTTGGCATCCTACTGCACCCATTTGTATATTAAATCTACTTGACGAATATGTCGGCTAGTCATCGAAAATAATGCATTTCTAAGATTTTGTGGAAAAAGAATTTCGACAAAATAAAGTAGGATTTGTATTAATAGATTTATTTATACGTTTATTGTCTATTTATATATAGTAGTGACATAAGTTTGTTTTTTGTTTTTGTAAAACCTTTTCTTAGATGAAGTCACGTCCTTGTGTTAAATATCCGCCGATACAAAACAAAACTTTTTAGACTAATTATTACAATGTTAGATTTTACTCGAGTATTACAAATTCTATAAAAAATGCTGTAGTTTTCATATAGGGGACCATAATTCGTGTAAAGACTTTTTTCTAAGTAATCCTTTTATTATTATTTTTATCTATTCAAATAATCTACAAATAAAGAATTTTCTTTCTATTATTATAAATGAAAGCATTTGTTAAATAATATTTTTATTATTATTATTTTCGTGTTCTTTTGAGTTTGTTATTGCCATGATAAACACAGAAATTTAATCGTTAAAAATCGTTTGCTTTTGAAAAATAAATATTGATATGTTTTCACTAATAAAACAATGAAAACGATATTTGCTTTATTTCTGTGGAGTATTGTTTTTTAACAACTCACACGAGAATTGTCCCCGCAAAAAAATCGAAAAATGGAGAATTGTAGGAAAAGTGAAAGTGTTATAATCGCATGATAATCAATGATGTTTATTTTCAAGTTCAAAATCAAACAGTGGCAATAAAAAGACTAACTGTTCTGTTTACAAGTTTTATTTACCATTCGTGAGAACCTGGCGTCTGTATAAACACTAGGAAGCTTAGAATTAACAAATTTTACAAATAAAATAACGTACGTTCGTTTACTTTTTAATCTGCCAAATGACATTGTTCATATATAGAATGAAAATATATTTCAAGACTATGCATACAAATGTATTGTTACAAATTGTTTTATTTTTATTTGGCCAAAAAATTCAAGAACAGTGAAACTCTTCAATTCCGAACGTGTTCGGACAAAATGATTAGCTCGAATAATGGAGGTTTCGGATAGAGGTTTTCGGAAAGGATGTTTTTTGACTAGGAGAGGTTTTGAATAAGAGAGGTTTTCCTATAAGAGAGGGTTTTGGATAATAAAGGTTTTTGAATAAGAGAGGATTTCGAATAAGAGAGGTTTTCGGATAAGAGAGGCTTTTGGATAGAGATGTTCGTATAAGAGGGGCTTTTGGATAAGAAAGGAGGTTTTTGAATAAGAGAGGTTTTCGGATAAGTGAGGCTTTTGGATGGAGAGGTTTTCGTTTAAGAGAGGCTTTTGAATAGGAGAGGTTTTCGAATAAGGGAGGCTTTTGAATAAGAGAGGTTTTCGGATAAGTACTTCTAGTTTTCTGTATTATGGTAAATACTATGAACATGTTATAATAAATCATTACACAGCAAAAGAACTTGGATCATTGTGAGGGGTCAGGTATTGTGGAAATATGGAAAAATTATTCCCAACCCCTACAAATTATTCTTGAGTTCAATATAATGGATGTTATGAAATTTGGGCGAATTATTTGCAACCCCAGGATTTCACTATATAACCAAGTTCTCCTGTGTACTTCAACACAAGTTCGTGGAGAGAATTACTATAAGCTGTAGTAGCTTCCAATTAGATGCACTTGTCAGGATGCTATAAAAATATTGTATGGGTGTATATATGTACGAATATTTTCCTGTACAGTCTCGACAAATAGTATATATTTAATCTAACAAAAGTTCGGTACCGACTGATTAGTCAAGACCCGAGAAGCTTTCAGACTAGACACGTGGGATGACCAGGAAGGTTTCAGTGTATCCGAATAGTGTAAAGTATTTCTGGTGCAAGAGGGTCGTCCCATACTTTAGAATTTTAACCGCTCTGTCTTGACTGAATAAATAAATGTAACAACATTAACAATAACTCAAATATTTTCCTTTGACAGAAATTGTAAGCCAGTATTCAAATGAAATAACAGTTGCACATGTATTACACAATATCGGGAAAAGTTATAGAAATCAATCATCAGTGGGATTACTTAACGACTGTAACAACGAAACACAGCTAAACCCTCTACTTAGAGACAACTTTAATAATAAGACCACTTCAATACAACGACCACTTCAATACAACGACCAAGCTGAAATAAGGCATCGACATACACAAAGGTTAATAAAATTTATATCAAAGAACTGAAAGTACTCATGGAAACTGAACTTACACAGACGTGCACAGCAAAATATTGCATGACAGATGTAGATATACGTAGTAATGTCCATGTAAAACATCATGTGCGCCGAGCTAGTGTCGGCTAACGAAATCTGAACCATCGTTCAGTTTCCTATAACAAACATCGTTTTTCCCTTGAAAAATTCATGACGAATTGATGTTAATATAATATTTTCCCGTTTTTAGTAAAAAAAAATAATTTAAATACAATTCTGACGGACCTGCGTTATCAAGTGTACTCTTGCATAAACTGTTGTGGTGCAGTGGTTTGTCTGCTGAATATGTATATCTGAGATCCGGGTTCGAATCATGGTTGCAGCAGGCCATAACCCTACTATGAAAAAATGACAAGTATGTTGATTTTCCTCCATAATTATGTGGTGAAGTTGCCTGCTTCATAAGTTAGAACTGGTAAGAAAACAGTCCTGAAAACTCGTTAGTTGAACCAGCCACCTTATATGACTGAAGTATCGTTGAAAACGGCGTTAAAGGGGCATACCCTACAACTTGGTGCATTTAGAATCAAGGCAAAATGATGATAAATTAGAAGCTTGTAAAGAAAAAAGCCGACAAAGAAAGTTTTAGCCAAAAATTCATCCAATTAAAAATAAAATCACAAAAAATATTAGTTTCCATAAAAGATCGGAAACTCTTTGGAATTTGTTGTACAATTTTTGGGTGGAAGTGATTTATTATTCATAGCTATGATTTTTGCAGCTAGTACCTAAACTAGTCATTTTATGACCCAAGTTCTTCTTGCAATTATCCATTATATATTGTTTTACATATACATCTAAAACATGTTTACACTTTCACAGAATGTTTGTCAGTTGTAGGGTATGCCCCTTTAAACTTAATGAAGAAAATGTATAAAGAGGTCGCGTGTGGTTTTGGTGTTGAAGAGTGTGTTTGATTCAGAGCCGTGGGGATAAAAAGACCTAAAATAGCATTTCATTCCGCTACTTGATCAAAACAAGAGTGCCAGGTCAAAAAATACCCACGTCAAAATTCATTTTTTTCAAGGCGTCAAGGGGCATAACTCAGAAATGCCTGAGCCGATTGGGCTAGTTATCGAACTTGACCGAGATCTCATGGCCATTAACATTTCCTTCAAGTTCGGTGAGGATCCGAATAAAACTTCTTGAATTAGAGAGCAGACACCGTTATGGACAAAGCCCGAAGCCGTGGGTGTTCCTATAATACGACCCGTTTTTCAAACGGGCGTATAATATTGGTAGGTATAGTTTTCAAAATCATTTTTCTCTATATTTTCTATAAATAGATTTGGTACTCTGGAGGTAGGATTCGTCCAAACCATTTTCGAACTTTGGATTTTGCTGTCGGAAACTTCAGAGACAGCATCCAAAATATAGGGGCGGTCCGGAACTTAAAGAAAATACGACTTTATGTATTTTTTTCTGACCGTCACATGATTTCAGTTGACTTCAGGACTACTGTTGAAAGAAGACGCAGATTGCAACATTAATCACTACAATGGTACCATAAATACTAATTTACATGATTTATAATTATAGTAGTATTAAATGAGTTTTACTGTTCATAGTACGAAATAATATAGTACAGTGATTTTTAGAACATTTGAAACCCGGGGAGGAAATTACACCGTCTCAACCATAATCTTTGTGCATATCTGACTACGAGGGTCAATCAATAAGTCCTGACACATGGCTTCTAACATTTTTAAATACGAAAGCAATCAATCTGAAACTTTGGATACAGTAACAACATTACAATTTAAATTCAAAAAACGATAAATTTGGCAGCGTACGTGCGATACATCACTGTTTATGACGCCTCCATAATGCACGTGATGTATATCTTAACACTTTTGTCAAAACAAACAAAAACGTAAACATTCTGGAAAGAGGAAATCGTGTTGAATTAGGAAAGGAAAAAATACATTCACATAAACAAGTAACGTAGGTGGATGCGTCTTTGGCAACTCCTTTTCCCATTCTAATAAAGTAATTTAAACTGTAACACGATAATTACAAGTTTACAACATATCAAGAACCATCGTCTGGAAGAAATGCAGATATGTTAACCATGTAAAAACAGAATGTCTATAATTAAACCTTTGGATCAGTTTCTGGCAAATAATCGCTCATCACGATAATGATCAGAATTCGATATTATCCGCGAAATCAAAACGAGGCTGAAAGCACGTGACGAGTGTCGTAAATTACCACCGTCGGTTTTGATTTATGGCAGATTTTAAATTTTACCACTCATTTATGGCAAATGATGCCGTTTGGGAGGAAAGGCGTCGGAGACTTGACGGGTTTAAAGATATCCCTGACAGAGAAATTTGTAGGGCCCAGCATCCCCGGGAAGCGTGACACACAACCGGAGCGATAACAGCGTGTCTTAACCGAGACCAGACAAAATTCGATTGTCATTAAAGATATTAATCCGATTTTATTTTTGTAACTCGTGCGTGTGGATTTGTGAAGTCCTTAATCACTTATAATATACCGATAATAAAACGTTCAGACCACAATTTTGATAATTACTAATGTGATATAATCATACGTCTTAATGTAGCGATTTTCGTACCGAATTTTGCTATGTTATTGATGTTCATTCATATAAACATCGCACAGCTACAGTATTAATTTATCGTAATCATCGGCATTATTAATATGCTTTATATATTTACATTATGTCTTAGATCTCAGAATACAACCGTACCCACTCTCTCTCCGTGCGAATCACCACAATCAATAACAACATCAGTTTCCTTACCAGAAATATTTTCAAGCTGGGCATAATCGCTATGTTAATTGTCATCATCAGTCACAGCATGTTCAGCTGCAGCACTGAAGCCCTCTTCGTCATCATCATTTTCTACATTGATGTCCACATCATCTTTAAAGGTATTAGGATCCATTTTCTTCTCAAAATGGGGCGGGTAGATTTTGGAAATATTAAACGTTTTCTAGGTTTCCATGATAGAAAATGATTTACCGTGAGATTTTTCAAACCCGAGGAAATTTCTTTGAGTTATCTTCCCTTTAAATTTGCAATAACGTGTAAGGGAGAAACCCCTTATTTTAAAAAAGACGAAAGAGCATGGTATAAAGATGCAATAAAACAATATCAATCTAATTTGATAAAGAAAAGTATAGGTAACCATGCAATGTAAAAAGAAATTAATGTTTGTGTGTGTGTGTGTGTGTGTTTCAACAAGGGCAACAACTCTTACAAAAAAAATCAAAATATGTCATGAAATAAATCATAGTATCCTAGGTAACTATCAAAGAAATACAAATGCAATTCTGACTGGGCAATATTATCTTTTATTATTAAATACAGCACGGTCATGGAATGGTGATTTGAACAAAAATAAGCTGATCTAACTAATTCTAAAAACAAAACAAAACCCAACACGTCTTCACAAGAAGGAAATAAATTACAGTGCACATTATTTTATTGTGTTGTCTACATTTTTATGTTGTTTTCTAATCGGTGTGAGGCTAAACAGACGAAACAAGCAGACGGCATGGAATATACAAACTCTGATAAGGCACTAGAAAACATTAGTCCGTCCCTGATAACCATTGATAACTCTAGCATTGTTCCACACACAAAGATAAATACAAATGAACTGTTAATTGATTTTATTGTCTTTTGAAAGGTGCTTAACATTTGGTTCGACGATTCGAATACAGTTCTTTGCTGTTTGCTTCAAGTTTGATACAAGCTATCCTAGACGCACTTGATGTCTGTCTATTTCGAATTGCAGAAGGAACTCGGGGTTTTATTAGGGGCGGTATCCTAAACAAGTTTCGATCAGTATGCTGTAAATATGTCAGGACTTAAGTTTAAATTATATACACGTGTGTAGTTTTGACAAGATTGCTAATTTGAAAATACAGTACAACCTCTCTAGAGAGGCCCTCTTATATTGAGCAACAACCATCCTTCAACAACATCATGATTTTTCCCACTAACTACATGTATTAATTTAACCTCTCAGGAGAAAGAACCTCTAAATAACAACATATGTTTGCTAGTCACAAAGGGTGTTGCCTTAGAGAGGTTGTATTGTACTTTAGAAGCGTCTTTTCCGGGTTTAGCTCTTGTGTTCGGCCTTTTAATTCTGTTATAAACTGAGGGTAAGTTAACCTTACCAGGTTCCTAGATTCTGTACCAGTACAAAGCTTATTCTCCTTAAGTTGCGACCATCTTCTCCAAATGAATGATCAGCGATAGGCGACAAACTATCGTATACGCACCTTATTCGATCAGATCGTGTCACGTGGCCAGGTTTCAAACTCAAGAATGCACAACCAATTAGATTAAGTGGAGAAATTCACAGTATACAATCATTTGTCACTTAGTTCTTGGAAACAATATCAGGAAACATACATGCTCAGAAGAACGTATGAACAAGGCCAAAAAGGAGTAAAAGAGAACAGGTCAATGCACCGCCGAGGTGCAAACGGGCTCGATTGAACTGACGGATAAATATGGCTACATTATACTAAGATTCTAACATGCCCGTTCTATTAGGTTTTACAGAAAATGTAAATTTTGTGAGAACTGGAAAAAGGGAGAGAAGTTATAAAATGCGTGGGTTATGTACAGTAGCAATACAGAATACTTACACCATAATTGACGACAGTTCAATAATTCTAAACAAGCACATACACAGCACATATAGTGCATCCTCCCCAAAGCAACACCCTTTGGGAGTAGCAAAATTATGTTGTTGTTGAGAGGCCGTTGCTTTAGCGAGGTTAAATTAATAGTTAAATCGTGCATTGGGAAAATCATATCACAGACGACAATGTACCAAAAACTAGAAGAGCAGCATTCTTTGCACTCCAATGCTACATCTAACTAATTAATCTATTTAATTAATTCATTAGTACATTAAGAACGATTCTTACTATGGCACATTCCATATTTTTTTCGCATGATGAAAACTGAATATAAAGCGACGCCTTCATCCTCTCCTGAAAAAGCGAGATTTCTGCGAAATGTGAACATTCTTATGACAATAATTGTTTGTTAAGGCATTCATTAAAATACAAATTCATTTGTTCTGACAAACAACATCGAGATGTCCTGGTAGAAAAAGTAGTAATTTGTCGTTAACTTTTTTTCGTAACAGAGATTGAAGGCGTAATGATGACAAATAAATTGACTTATTCGTGAAGCGAGCAAAGACAAGCGACCCTTCAATTGGGAAAATTTGTCTTGGTGAGTATGTGCAATTTTCCACACGTTTCTTATTTAATTGACAGAAACAGTATAAATTACCCATGGCCGACTTGTCCGAGGTGCTCAATTTTGCTGTTTATTATCGCGAAATAAGCGAGTCGATCGTTCCATCAACGCCGTGCAAGCGTCTGGTGACATGATTAATGGCTGCGTTTGATTGGAACCTGACCGTGGAAAGTGAGGAGTACTTGATTATCAGTGAGTTAACAGCGAACACATGGGACCGATGGATTACGCTGCTATAACAACCTAAGAAAATGCCCAAAATTTTCACCGGCATCACGAAAAAGCTAATTTAATACATATTGGTATTGCATGGAACACATATTACAATTTAGGTATGCCTTTTTGCAAGCATCGTAAAATTTGCATGCAAATCTCATCGAAACTGGTGTGTGTTTTTTTAAACCAGTCAGCAGAACTGTTATTCAGTTGACGCAACTGTAACAATCATTATTATTAAACCTCACGTGACTTATTTACTCTATAGTCTTATGTGACGTCAGAGGGTGACAATCCGTAATGTTACCCTCTGACATTACATTTCGACCCGCTTGCCATAACGAAACTGCCTCACGCGCTCACGCGATTTTAGCGGGTGTCGGATTTTATTCAATCTCTGTCGTATCGAATACTAACCGTGTCTAGACACTTTAGGCACTTAGTAGATTATACTTGTAGTTTGACATCCGGTTTTGCAGTAGACATTTTCACAGCAAAAGTAACTATGGTGTCAGAAAGAAGCTTCGTTTCAATTTCTATTATAGTTTTCATTATATTTGTTAACATGTTTGTTGAATTTAGTGTCTTTCTTAATTTTTTTTTTGTTCGGTATAATAAAATAAATATCACATCCCACATAGGGTGATAGAACGTAATATTCACCCTTGACAAAGTAATGTCGACCTCGGCGGCAACATAAATGGACTAAATACCTAGACGGGTTATTCAAACACACATGTCATGTGACATGAAAAAATCTTTCCAGGGAAAGAAATGACATAATTATTGCCTTTAATCACCTCTTTATTTACTCTTTATTCTATGAGTTCTGTCCATGATATGTAAATAAGTGGCCGTAGTTCAGATGTTTTCTTAATTCATAAGATGTCGTACACTCAGGTGCGATGGTAATTGACAGAGTCGGTGCGTCGTACATTAGCTGTTCCCCACCCAGTACTTTTCACATGATGAGAAAAGTACTAAAGGTTTGGAATACAGTAACACCTGTGGTCTTATTTACCTAAGGTCAACTGTACACTTGTATGGCTTCAGGTTGCAATGATGTTCATGTGTGTTCTACCTCTGCGACGACAAGGGTTCAATGACTTAATCAAATATTTGTACAGATAATGGGTTTTCGATCGTGATAGTTTGAAAAGATTCTATGGCCTTTTTGGTGATAGATTTTTTCACGACGTGTAAGAAAAACGATTGACATAAAAGAAGATTTGCACTTCGCTTTTACATAAATAATGTGTAAAACCTGGTGGTACTTCTGTTTAAAACACTTGAGTGGTTTGTTTGATCCAAACATGACACTACGGGGTCAAATTTCATTACAAAGCACTTGGATTGGAAATCAAATTTAACCGTTTTAACTCGAGTGTTACGGTACACATTACAACGCTCGGAGATAGCCGTTAAACGTGCTAGAAACCAAAGGAAGCGACTTGAAAACATGAAATGCCTCTGGGTCTCTTATAACTTATTAAATTCATTTCTTTTTTTTTCTCGACCTATTTCAACAATGTTTTAAGCTATATGCCGGCGTACTAGGTCTTACCTTGTTCTCCAAAAGTCACTGTCAGCAAAAAGAGAAAGGGAGAAACATATGTGTGTCTTATACCAGAGTTTTGCCATTATCTATATAATAAAGTACAGTACAACCTCTCCAGAGCGACCCTCTCTTGAACGACAACCTCCTACAAAAACAGCATGTTTTTATTGTCCCACTGCACGATTAAACTATTAATTTAACCGCCCTATATATAGCAACAACCTCTCAAAAACAATATAATTTTTTTCACCCAAATGGTGTTGCTTTAGAGAGGTTGCACTGTACTATGTTACAATGTTATATCGATAAATATATACCCAAGACTAGATCGATATTATTAACATGGCGGCCTTTAGTTCACTAAGTATACTAGAAATCATCAACTACGTCAAATACGTTTGGCTGTATTACATGAATGTTTTGGTACATTTAATTCATGTGTTAGAAGTTAATCTATTAATGCCACAATCATAATAACACATGTACAATCTATCATCTTCAATACGCAACACGCAAAATGTATAAGTCGAGCATTGTCATCTGTATGTATTTCGACGTAAACATTTCCTGGTTCCGCTAAACCCCCCAACCATATTGTTTCTAACCAGCATGGACTTATCTTTCGGTCTTTGTTGAATTTGTTCATGTACTTGTCAATATTTTCATGAACTCTATACCGGAAAAAAATATATAAGAAATGTGTACGACCTACTGATTCGATATTTTGTAGAATATTAGTGGAAACTAAGCACTTATTTTATGGCCTTATACCTGTGTTAAGGGGCGATTGGAGACAGCAAATAATAGCGGATTGTAATTAGCGATGTGGGGCTAAAGCCAAAGTTCATTGATAATAAATTAGTAGCCCGTTAGTTTCTGTTCTCATTTAATGAAGCGTTTAATTAGACCATGGACACGATGGCGAACCCCACTGGTCTAAGTGAGGTACATGAACTAGTCAGATTTATTTATGAGCGTGGAACCATTTCCTATGTACAGCGCAACCTCTTCAAATCAACACCCTTTGTGAGTAGCAAAATTGTGTTCTTATTGAGAGGTTGTTGTTCTAGAGAGGTTAAATTTCCAGTTAAATCGAGCAGTGAGAACAAATCATGATGTTGTTCAAGGAGGTTGTTGCTCAAGAAAGGGCCGCTCTGGAGAGGTTGTATTGTATTTTACGTTGAAACTGGTCAGTCATTATACAACATGGAAATATTTTGTCTTACTTACAAAACTGTTTTTTTTATATTGCGACTTTTTTTACTAGACTTGAAGGTTTAAGTTATTTATTAAAGACAGGTGTATATAAATGCAGGGAATTAATTGACAAATTCACTTAGCAAAAATAGACTGCGTGTTCCAAGAAATTTCTCTATACATAACGTTTTTTTTTTGCTTCAAGTTCTAAACAAAATTAATCCGCACATCGATATAACGAAGTTGTCGTCGCTATGTTTTTAACAGGTGAATAAATAACTACGCCCCGTCATTTACGGGGAATAAATATCGCCGGCGAATTTTACGATCATTTCTCAGAAAATAAAACGACCAGCAGTGGCAAGTTTGATAAAATATATTAGGTGTTAAGATAAGATCTTAACAAAGACTCACTTTCATTAAAAAAATAGACACAATCTTGTGTAAATACTTAAACCGCAGAATGTCGTAAAATCTACGATTTTTGATGATTTTTTTATCGGATTTCGCGATGTCTGTACTAAACATTGTGTTGTATGATGCCTTGATAAACATTTCATTCGACTGAGAGACAGTTCTGTGCGGAATATTTCGGGTTATAATAAACAAATCATGTCATAAAATCACCCCACACCGTATTTATAAATACTTAAATGAACATTGACAGCATCAACGAACGTCTCCGAAGTCGAATTTCAAAAATATAAATAAAAGTTTCAGAACTGTGATCATGAATTAATTCATTATACCGAGACCTATGTTTCAACCATTTTTGTAATAAAAATCATTTTTGTAATAAAAACCATTCTTGAAATAAAAATCATTTTTGTTATAAAAACCATTTTTGTAATAAAAACCATTCTTGTAATAAAAACCATTTTTGTAATAAAAATCATTTTTGTAATAAAAACCATTCTTGAAATAAAAATCATTTTTGTAATAAAAAACATTTTTGTAATAAAAACCATTCTTGTAATAAAAACCATTCTTGTAATAAAAATCATTTTTGTAAAAAAAAACAATCTTGTAATAAAAAACAGTTTTGTAATAAAAACAGTTTTGTAATAAAAGCCATTCTTGTAATAAAAAACAGTTTTGTAATAAAAACAGTTTTGTAATAAAAACCATTCTTGTAATAAAAGCCATTCTTGTAATAAAAGCCATTCTTGTAATAAAAGCCATTCTTGTAATAAAAACCATTCTTGTAATAAAAGCCATTCTTGTAATAAAAACCATTCTTGTAATAAAAGCCATTCTTGTAATAAAAGCCATTCTTGTAATAAAAACCATTCTTGTAATAAAAACCATTCTTGTAATAAAAGCCATTCTTGTAATAAAAAACAGTTTTGTAATAAAAGCCATTCTTGTAATAAAAGCCATTCTTGTAATAAAAGCCATTCTTGTAATAAAAACCATTCTTGTAATAAAAGCCATTCTTGTAATAAAAGCCATTCTTGTAATAAAAGCCATTCTTGTAATAAAAAACAGTTTTGTAATAAAAGCCATTCTTGTAATAAAATACAGTTTTGTAATAAAAGCCATTCTTGTAATAAAAGCCATTCTTGTAATAAAAGCCATTCTTGTAATAAAAGCCATTCTTGTAATAAAAGCCATTCTTGTAATAAAAGCCATTCTTGTAATAAAAGCCATTCTTGTAATAAAAAACAGTTTTGTAATAAAAGCCATTCTTGTAATAAAAGCCATTCTTGTAATAAAAGCCATTCTTGTAATAAAAAACAGTTTTGTAATAAAAGCCATTCTTGTAATAAAAAACAGTTTTGTAATAAAAACAGTTTTGTAATAAAAACAGTTTTGTAATAAAAACCATTCTTGTAATAAAAGCCATTCTTGTAATAAAAGCCATTCTTGTAATAAAAGCCATTCTTGTAATAAAAACCATTCTTGTAATAAAAGCCATTCTTGTAATAAAAACCATTCTTGTAATAAAAGCCATTCTTGTAATAAAAACCATTCTTGTAATAAAAGCCATTCTTGTAATAAAAGCCATTCTTGTAATAAAAGCCATTCTTGTAATAAAAACCATTCTTGTAATAAAAGCCATTCTTGTAATAAAAACCATTCTTGTAATAAAAGCCATTCTTGTAATAAAAGCCATTCTTGTAATAAAAGCCATTCTTGTAATAAAAGCCATTCTTGTAATGAAAGCCATTCTTGTAATAAAAAACAGTTTTGTAATAAAAGCCATTCTTGTAATAAAAAACAGTTTTGTAATAAAAACAGTTTTGTAATAAAAACAGTTTTGTAATAAAAACCATTCTTGTAATAAAAGCCATTCTTGTAATAAAAGCCATTCTTGTAATAAAAGCCATTCTTGTAATAAAAGCCATTCTTGTAATAAAAACCATTCTTGTAATAAAAGCCATTCTTGTAATAAAAGCCATTCTTGTAATAAAAAACAGTTTTGTAATAAAAACAGTTTTGTAATAAAAACCATTCTTGTAATAAAAGCCATTCTTGTAATAAAAGCCATTCTTGTAATAAAAGCCATTCTTGTAATAAAAGCCATTCTTGTAATAAAAGCCATTCTTGTAATAAAAACCATTCTTGTAATAAAAGCCATTCTTGTAATAAAAACCATTCTTGTAATAAAAACCATTCTTGTAATAAAAGCCATTCTTGTAATAAAAGCCATTCTTGTAATAAAAAACAGTTTTGTAATAAAAACCACTCTTGTAATAAAAGCCATTCTTGTAATAAAAAACAGTTTTGTAATAAAAACCATTCTTGTAATAAAAGCCATTCTTGTAATAAAAGCCATTCTTGTAATAAAAGCCATTCTTGTAATAAAAACCATTCTTGTAATAAAAAACAGTTTTGTAATAAAAACAGTTTTGAAATAAAAGCCATTCTTGTAATAAAAAACTGTTTTGTAATAAAAACAGTTTTGAAATAAAAACCAGTTTTGTAATAAAAAAAACAGTTTTGTAATAAATATATACATGATAATTATTATTTACATGGTTTATGAAAAATGAAAGTAATTTAAGTGTTTTTGTCGTAAGTATGGTTTGCACGTTGTAAGTTATGCAGCGGAACACATCTATAAGACAATGAGAGCTGATTTTAACTTTAACATTTTATAACAAAAGTGGTTTGACATTACAACCATTTTTGTAATAAAAACGAGTTTTGTTTTATTTCAAAAGTGGGGTTTATTACAAAAATGGTTGTAACAGAATACACTCAAACCAACATATAAACCGCCACTTGAAATTATTTGGATATACTGTAGAATCATTAATTTTGGTTGGCGATTTAATTTCGTGGCTTTCGTGGTTCGACTCATCCACGAAATCAAATCCCCACGAATTCAAATGCGGAGATAAGGCATTTCTTTTCAAAAATCAAAATCCACGAATTTATTTCCCCACGAAATAGCCTTTTTAGTAAAAACCACGAAAATTGAACCCAACGAAAATTAATGATTCTACAGTATATTGATTGTTAAAAGTATAGATATTAGATAGTGAAGTACACGTTTCGCATGCGTAAATGTGCAAGAAAATATCCAATCAAGTAGTGTAAATGATTACGGGTAATTGAATGAAATTATTGTTTGCAAAATTTCATTTCATTTCTGCCGCATAATTTCTGAGAATTTTCAGTTTACGAATTGGCGGTTTATAAGTTGGCTTGAGTATATAATTATGTAGAAGAAAGAAGGGATTAATTTTAAGCGACCGTCCTAACACAAAACATAAGTGGATTAGCTTACTATTTTTTTCCTCTGGTGTTAAAAGTTGCACCAACATCCAGCGTCGCTGTGCGATCTTTCCAACTTTATCAGTGAAGGAAGGTCACGTGGTAGGCGGCACCTGGGTAAAACCACCGACCTTTCGTAAGCACACAGGTGCATCTTTCTGGTCCAGGGTAAGATTCAAACTCACAGCTCTGGCTGGTAATTATCAGCTGAGACTATTACCATCCGACCACAGAGATCGACCCCTATTACTGAATTAAAGGCACTCTTTGGCACATGTGCACTTTCTGTCTTTTTTGTCTTTTTTATGATACATTCTTAATTTTCTTATACATGTGATAGCCAAATAAAAATCTGTTAAAAAACTAACTGAGCTTCAACGTTATATCTATTGATCCTTGTAATGGCTATTGCTCACAGGTACACTCACTACATTTTATTGTTTTATTTTAGGCTTCAAAAGTAATAGGATCAATGTTAACTTCGATAAAAAGGCCTTTCTCTGTTATCCCTTATTGTTTGAAATGCGCCTTTATCATTAAAAGATAAATACATGTAGTGATATTTTGATGGCATTATTATTTTTTATCAAAAGTATAATTAACTTTATTATGTTTATCGTTTGTACATCAAACTCAACATATTCAGCATTTGAAATTAATATAAGATAATAGAATCAACATTTTATATATTTCTGACAAAATCTGTCAAAATGATACCCATGCATACTCAAGAATTCTCCTCAACGGGTATCGGACGAAAAAAACTATAATCAAGGGACGCTAATTAGATTCTGTCTTATGTCACGTTTCAGCTTCCTTGTATAGTATGAATATATACCGGTCTCTAAACGATGCTCGGACTATGATTTTGGGGGGGGGGGGCTATTGGTGTTATATGGATAAAATTCAAAGGTCTATAGAAAATCCCCTATATTCAAATTACCTTCGGGAGAAAGACGGTTTTAATATCAAGGTGGTCTTATTAAATTGACATACAGTAAAACCTGTGAACAAAGGCCACCCATGGGGAAGACAAAATATGGCCTTTATTGACAGGTGGCTTTTACTCAGAGTTCATTTTGTTCTAAATAATCAATAACATTCTCTAAGAGAATGGCCTTTATTCACAAGGTAACAATTATTCGGGGTTGGCCGCTAGCACAGGTTGTTTTTAAAAATCGGTTCGAGTCTGAGTGACCTTTATCATGAGATGGTCTTAACGTTAGATTGGTCACTGATTGAGATCGTCCTATTCATCAGCTCATCATTATGTTGTTGTTTTTTTGTTTTTTGTTTGTTTGTTTGTTTGTTTGTGTTTTACGTCCATTTTCAACACTCAGAGTCATATGAGGCGGACAGTTCACCTAACCTTCTTGGGAAGAACCAGTACTAGACTCCCGTCTTCCGTAGACAACTGCTTCCTTGCTCATTGAAAGAGACATGGTCGGTAGATGGAGCTCGAACCCATGGCACGACCCTCTATCAGGTTACAGTGATTTGAAGCCATCGACCTTAACCACTCGTACAAGGAGGCGGGACTAACTCATCATGAACGAAACGAGAAATTATTATATCAATGATATATAATTCCCTCCGTAGTCGTAAATACTTGCTGTCGAATGTAACAGTCATCGAGAAATGGGCGATTTCCTTTCTTTCTGTTTAAATCGTCCGTTTTTGTAATTCATCCTTTTCATGAAAAGTCGATTTGACAACATAATTAATGGCACGATACCCTCGTGCACGCGCATCGTGTCGCGCATTTCCGCAGTACACGCGCCGACAAACATTAAAACCTAAAAATACTCCTAAGTCCACATTAATTTCCAATTGTAAAGTATTCCGTTTCAACTCAAAGAACAATTATAAAATCTCAGCAAAGGCGTTGTGGTCACCGCATCGAAATTATGTCGTCACCAAGAAAAGTCACGTGCCAGTCACGTGTTATATTCAAACTGAGACGCGCAAATTTACGTCGCATGGGGCGGAAATTCGTTCGCAGGGTTTAAATACCAAGACTTAAATACCTGCCATTAAAACTGATAAGCAGTCCAAAGTCTGACTCCCACCTTATGATACATTTTTATTGAATCTTTGTTGTGCAGGTTGTGTGTGATTAAATATTTCTAATTACACGTGTAACAAAACTTAGTGTAGACAATGATTATAAGACGCTGTCAATATAGTTGTAACATGTAACAGTGTATGCTACCGTTAATTTTGGGTGTAAATCTGAGAATAAAAACACTTTTTTATCTACATAGAATTTCTATTTATTTTACGAAATAAAACTTACAATTCCGTTAATTAATCAAAGCAAAATATTAAACTTAAAATCTAATGTGACATTATGTAACAGTAATAAACTAAGTTTGAACTTGACTGTGTTATATATAATGCAAACTATTACATGTATATCTCTAATTGGTGGCCAAATTTACAAACGTTTCAGATAAGTTTTTCTGCTTTCTGATTTGAGGCATTGACCGGAATTTTTAGAAGGACTTTTTTTTGTTAGGCCTATTGGTGTATAAAGGTCGAAAAAAAATCTAAACATAGATTTTGTGAGAATCAAGATACTGTAACTCGATGTCGAGTTACAATACAGCTATACAAAGATAAAAATTGTACACGTATGTATTTTTGACATTGCCGTTACAACATTTAGTTTCGGTGCCCAAAGGTAGCGTTCGGGTCCGTATCCGTAAACATGACTTGTTCATTTTTTTTTATTCCGGCTGCAAGTTTCAAAATTGGTAAGAATTGGAATACAATGATAGAAAATGTACATTATGTTTGCAAAATAAATCGGCGATGAATGGCATTATCTATTTCATTGTTCGCATTTTCATAACGATAGAAATTCTGTTATTTCTCAATGTTAAACTAGAAATCCTAATGTTTTTCAAAATATCATGAATACAGAAAATAACTTGTAAAACAATGTAAATTCTTGTCTAAAATATTGGTACATGTAGTTGTTAAAAATCCACCTGACTAAACCACGTCACATTGTATTTTTCTTTACCACCACTGTGAATGCTTTTTTCAAACCATACAGGCAATAGTATTTGTATTTATGTATTTTGTTGTCGTAACCCTCATTTTATAGTAATTGTATTATGCAAAGGTGAAAACAATAAACTTGCAGGTCAGCCGTTGTTGTATGGTAAACATGATATTGATCATTTATACATTCACGTGAGATGTTGGATAAGCGATGAAAAGATGGCAGACAAATCATTACTTCGTCACAATATAGTATGAATTATTAATTATACAAACTTATAGAAGGCGTTTCATCTATTCAATCGTCACACGAGGGATTCTGTTACCATTGTATATAATTATCTGACAGTTTGTCAACTTTCCATGTTGGATTCCATTGCAAAACAACAAAAGGTGACACGCGATCGTAGAATGTTTGTTTCATATCGTACCTCACTGGTCAGGGTTTCAGAAATACGAGAAGTGATAAAAGTATATATATGCGAATGTGCCAAATCATTATCGCTGCCGTCATTGTAATCGCTAGATAGTGAACGATAAAAGTGAGGATAACGCTTTGATAAGGCGTCGATAATTGGGCAGTGTGTAAGGATTTAGACCGTGCCCTAATGATGATCTATGGGTTTTTATTTTGCAAATAAATACTGCAGTAATGAAAGTAGAATATAACGGAACATTTATTGTCCATCTAGAAGCAAATATTCCGCTAATTGGCATCGGAGAAAATCATAGCTCATTTCCTCTGGATTTCTCAAGGGAGGTAATCGGAAATATCTATTCGGAATCGAAAGTTCCTGTTTATAACAACTCACACACACACACACACACACACATCCGCAAGTAGATACGAGGTGTTGATTCCAAAACAAATAAACAAAATTATTTTCCAAATCGTACGGCTTCAGCTAGCTACTAAGTATGAACATTTTAAAGTACTGGACTCCAGATTTATCATTATTTTTCGAAACTTTCTTTCATGATTTTTCCGCGAGCAACCCGGACTTATAAAGATTTATTTCTCGTATTTTGGCGACCTTTGTTAACAGGTGTTTCATTCGCTATCTTTTTTTTAGATAATACTAACAATGAATTTTAAATCTAACTTAAAATTCCAGTAGGTTACAGAATATATGAATCTATTAAATTATATATATCGTACATATGCAATTACGAATATATTGAATATTTTTATATGAATGATAACAATGGTGCGCAGTTAGTGACATTCAAAAAAGGTTACTGGTTACAATCATCGACCAGGCAGCGTTAACAACAGTTATTCTCTTTTTCCTATCAAATTATATTCAGTTGAATGAAATTAATGAATTAAACCGTTTGTCATAGCAACTGAGCGCTGGTAGGTTCCTTTAGTAAAACAAGGAGATGGGAAGACCTCTAGAAAGTACCCCCTCATTAAGGAGTATATACGCGTGTCATATAACTGTTAAGGAGTCATTAATCAAAAAGTTCCGTCTTAATTACAGGAAAATAAGATTTAAACACACTCGAGCAGTGATCAGTAATTTGTAAGATTTCCCGGCGACCATTTCATATTTCAACAGACGACGGAAATAATGTATTGCGCACGCATGCGCACTGCGACACACGCGCCAGTATGTGACCTAAGTAGCTTCGTTATACGAAAAGCGCCTGTGAGATTTTTTTACCATAATACATGGCTTGAGGATTCTACAGAAAACATCGATAAGTCGTTGACGTCTCAGAAATCATCTAAAAAAATACGAAAAAAATGTCAGAATCGAGGCAAATGTACAAATTTACTGTCTCCTTTCCTCGTTATCAAGTAACAAAATCAATGGTTTATAATATCTCAAACTGATATTATAACTCTTGCATAGAACTGACTGTCAGAAGTGTCTGCAACGAGCTTAGGAAATATGCATGTATTCAATGCAACGATCAGACAGATGAAAGAGTCCTCCATTATATACCTTAGCTTTTCTTTCTATCTATTCCTATATTTACTAAAATAACCGATTTTGGTAAATTTAAAAATGTAGTCAGAA
Source organism: Lutraria lutraria (assembly GCA_964023205.1). Taxonomy (NCBI): domain Eukaryota; kingdom Metazoa; phylum Mollusca; class Bivalvia; order Venerida; family Mactridae; genus Lutraria; species Lutraria lutraria. Next base: position 15,538,820 of record OZ026840.1, read on the forward strand.
CATTTAATAAAAAGTATCATTTCTGAGGTAGCTGGCTCACTAACAAATGAAAGAAGTGTTAAAAGCGTATATTGACATCTTAGAATTAAAAGGGCCCGGTATGTTAACTGTTCATACTTGCCATGATAGATCCTTTTAACCTTAATGTGACGATATGTTAGTTTGACTGTGTGTGTTGCGTTTTTAAATGAACACAAAATAGTCGAAATTAAGTTAAGTTTTATCATATTTTATTATTGTGTATTATTATTATCATTTGACGCTATGGCCTCACCGCATTGATTTCGATTCCCACCCGGGACCAAAATACATATGTGTGGAAGCTGTCCTCTAGATTACGAGAAGTTGGCGGTTGTACACAGTGGAACGCCAGGAAATTTTTATCCATTGTTAAAGCTGAAAAAGTCACAAACGTCCCTTTCTGTTGGTGCAATGATAAACCCCAGAACTTTATACTGATGCCGAAACAATCACAAAAGTCCCTTTCTGTTGGTGCAATGATAAACCCTAGAACTTCAAATTGATGCTGAAACAAAATGCTCCAATGTGCTCTAATGTGTTCAGGTGAATCTTCTTTGGAAACTGGATGCTAGTTCAGCTTTCCATGGCCATGGCCATCACTAGTTCGGCGTACATGAATTTTGATGCGGACCAAAGCACTACGGTTTTCTACATCCGCCATGCAGTTGTAAAATAGTTCCCGTTCCATGTTGCAGTGTAAGTCTAGGTAAGTTCATTTTCCATGAGTACTTTTCAGTACTTTGATTGATACCTTTGACAAAAGGTTATTTCGCATAAATGTATCACTGATAATCTAATTATTTCTAAGTAAATTTGCTATAAAATACGGATATAGTTGACCCTGGTATATAGCAGAATCCATTAGTGAAGTACTTTCTTTTACCTAGCCAAGCCTTTTTGAACTGGTAATTCGATTCCCCATAAATTCTCTATAATAGTGTTGCATCGAATTGAATTAAGTGTGCATAGCAACGGTTTTGAAATGATATTAACTATACGTTTATCGTTAGTTGAAACAGTGGAATAAACAGCCAGTGCAATATGGCGAATTGTTCAGCTTTATAATGGCGTATGTAGACCCCAGACGTATACCTTGGTAGCCTCGCCGACCTTCCAAAAAACTATCTGCATGGACAGCTACGTCACATGCGAAATTTCGCTTGCCTCTGGTGACATTCGAACTCACAACAGCTGCTGATCACTAGCTATAGACCCAACCTCGGAGTCCCCCCTCATCCTTCCCTCACTGTTCAAATAACCGTGGTCGGTTAAAATGGTGAATGGTCGGGAGAAAATAAATATGAGCTGTATAAACAGTTGGCCTTTATTCAGATATTAATTTAGTCTAATACATGAAGGGATTCAGGAGGTACTGCACGAACAAAAGATAGGTACCTCATAAGCCAACTTGGCTGGCCCTTTCAATAGGGGTGACACTATAATAAACAAAACCTTAACCTTTACATGAACAGACACGCGCAGAAAGAGCATCCGTTGTTAACATGTGACTTCTATGTGCAGGTAGACATTAGCTCACGGTATTTCAAACAGTATACATGTAATTATGCACGCTATCAGATCGGTTTGTCGAACTTCAATTCCATCACTAGCACGTGCAGTTGTAAATCACGTGACTCGAATAAAAACTTTGAAAAGCGCGAGCAAACAGTCAACGTGTCCAAAGCAAATATTTCCGTAGCTATGAATTGTTTATTTTGAAAACAGTATAATTACTGCGGTGTGTTTCACCGATATAGAAATAAAGATACATTTCTTTGAAGATGAATACATCTGGATACTACTTCCTCAACAGATGGCTTCGTACGAAATTTTATTACTGAATGAAACGGTAAAAGTTTGAACGAAAATATTTACCAGCCTCGGACCTGCTTTAACTTGTCTGTTTGAACTCAGGAATCTAAAGACTAGCTGTGGCTGACGTACATTCTCGCACGCGGGGGATGTAGCCGGGTCGTCTGCCTTTTACTATGTCGGTACTCTACTACAATAATACCTGAGTTAAAAGCCACCCGTGTATAGAGACCGTTACGTTAGCATCCATTTTAGAATTCGACTTCCATGTAAAGTACTCATGAATTGGTTCCCTTTCCATGTTGCAGTGCACCGAAGACTTTGAACAGACAAATCAACGGGAACCAGTTTAAAGTACTTCGGTAGTTAAAACAAGAATTGCCAACTTTTAAATAAATGATGTCCAGCAATTTTCTGAAGCATTTAGGTGAATAAAATTAAAAGAAAAACTATTATTTCTGAATCGTAGAATTCGCTACCCAATGTTACTGTGACAGTTATTTGGTAAACATGTTGTATTATTGCACCTTGTGCCTGTTTAAAACAGGTTTTTCAAAAAAGTACATTTGAATAAATTTGAAATTTGAAGAGCTGTAGTTTATACCAGTGAGTTGTTTGCGTTTACCAAGATTAATTAAATGTGCGAATAATTTTTACGTACTAGTATAATCAGGTTATAAAACCAAGTAAGTGAAATTATTGTAACATATTTTATATTATACACTAAACAAAATAAGACATGACAAAGACTTATATATATACATATATGTACAGCCAAACCTGTGAACAAAGGCCACCCCTGTATAAGACAAAATGTGACCTTAATTACCAGGTGGCCTTTATTCGGAGGTCATTTTGGTCTAACTAATCACTGACAGATTTAGAAAGAATGGCTGTTATTAACAGTGTGGCCTTTATTCAGAGGTGGCCTCTAATACAGGTTTGACTGTATATAATTCCTTGGACATGGTGAGAATGATAATACCGATTTGCTGCGATGAAGGAGAATTGTTTCTGTAGAATACAAGGATTTTTCGCCGAAATTCTAATGTATGAATACAGAATTATCTTTGTATACTCGAACGTTCAACATAGAACTGTTTTGAATTAAATCTCACGCATCCACGCAAAACTGCATTGGTGCTCTAAAAGGCTGAATAAAATTCAAAGAGTTTTTACCCGATAACGGAGATAAATCAAATTCAGACATATTTGTTTTATTTCCTACGCCATCATGTAACTTGTTAGGTGCGTGCTAAGAAATTTGTCCCGATGCGAGGTGGAATTAATATCCAATTAGACAGGAGTGCGTTACTTAAGTACGTGCTGTGAAGGGGTGTTCTTAGGAAAGTTTATATGCAAACAATGTAATTTTTACCCAGCATGCCCCTTGCACCTATCAACGGACGTGAAAAGTAACAAAGAATTTGTGAATTAATTAATTTGTTTATTTGATGGAAACTTTTTCGACAGGTGTAAGAGGGTCGGTGTGTACTTCGGTAATTATGTGCTCGAACAATTCAGTAAGGCGCAGTATGTTTTCCCAGCAAAGAAAAACATGACAAATTATTGTTAATTTATCAGAATGTTACATCGCTTGGTAGCGCGTCTTGTAACCACCTCGATGACATGACTCGTAATTGTATTTCGACTTGAAATAAATTAAAACAAAACATCGTATTGTCGGGTGTCTGAAATTATGCGTGGTAATCCCTGTGTGTGGTAGCCGCGGTTTTATTGAGTGATAAACTTGGAATTAAACATGCTAAAACCACTAACGAGGGGTCTATAAAACTGACTGAGTAATAAAAAGGGGATTCGAAATGCTACATGCGATCTAGCAGACGAAACTATCGACAGACATCCTTTCTGGGACATTTTTTAGAAAATTTATATATAACTTATTAAGTCTTTTCTCAATTTCCATGCATGGAAACAGTCTAATATTTGATTATTATTTTTTTGAATTCTTATATCACATATTGTTATTTTTCACAAGAACTTGCGGAAGCGTCCGTCAACCAATCGGAAATCAACGAATTCAAGACATCATGAAAAAGACTACGAGACTTGGAACGAAGCTGATCTCACTGGCGCTCTACCCAATACTCGCAAAGTATCCGTTAAAACGCCTACCTGCCATCTCATGAATATTCATGTTTTAAACTCCGCCCATTTATAGGTTTGTTAACAATCGGAACGGGGAGCACGCTGGTAGCCGTGGAAGCTTTAGCCGTTTCACAAATAAACTGATCACCTTGATAAATATAGCAATTTTTCTCTCATTTCTAGCTTTGAATGGATAAATAAACACGGATTAAAATCGTAAGTTGACCAACATTAGGATCGAATATTTCTAAAGTACCGCTTTAATTTCGGTTTTTATTCTTACGCATATTTCAAGTACGATCGGTCTACAAGAAGCAATCGTAACTTTATATTATTAAACAATCTGTTTGAGATTATTCTCATGTGTTTGTACATGACGACGTGTTGTAGTTTTTTTTCAATCAACACATTAGCTGACATTTTATCATTTGGAATACTGGACATAAGGACATAGAGGTACGGTATTCATGGAGCAGTGGTGTCTTCAAGATTTGCAGTTGGAAATTAGAAACTGTTCAAAAATAGATGAAACGAAATTTCAGTAAATGGATGCAAAATTTACATAAAAAAGTGGGTTCCGGTTTTTATAAAATCTTGGATTTTTTAAAGTTTGCATTATCAGCAACGCTGTTGTACGGTCATGAGAGCTTGTCTTGTTAAATAAAACAAATTTAGGCAACAGAATAAATTTAAAAGTGTGTGAGAAATTCAAATTTGTACGGAATACTTGTGCTTGATATATGTAAAAGACTCCAATGTAAAGATTCGGGAATACTCTTGGACAGTGCTTATAAAGTCATGGTTGAGACGATGAATTCACTGGATGGTGAGTCAAGGTTCGACGATACTCGATATGACGGTACAAGATTTGGTGATCGTTATCGTCCCGAACATGATATGGAATATTTAAATGAGGTAATTACAACCCTGTTCTTACTTACTTAGTTGGCTCTTGTCATGTTTGGTTGCATACAGGCTAAATAATGGCCGCAGTCATATGACATTCTAGTATACTGAAAGTGATATTTAATAGAATTATACATAAAACATTAATATTGCTCAAACTCGATGGTTCATCGATGATCGAGTGACGTTCAGAACATAGTATTAAATATTTACAGGAGGGAATAGTCACTGAACGAATGTCATAAGAATAGTACTCATAAAGTATCAGGTAAAAATAAGAAGTTCGATCAAATATCGATATGTGACGTAATACGATTTTCGATCGACGGAAAACAAAATATATAACAGGAAGTGAGTGGACAATTTTCAACGACAAGCGTTAAATTCAGCAACTTACACACTGGACTCAGGTGTGCGTTTTTAGCACCGCAAACTACATAGATGACTTGAGGCCTGGTTGAAAACAAGCACAATATTTGCATCAGAGAAAAGTTTAATCATCAGCATGCACATTTAACATAGCACATACGATCTTACTTTAAACGCCTCTGTCTAGTTATCTCCCACGATATAATCAAAATATCTTAATCACATTTAGCCACTAAATCTATCGTCGAAAGATTTGTTTATGAAATCACTGAAAACGTTTTATAGTAAAATGTGAAATAGCGAAAAGCTGCATTAGACGTAAGTATCATTCTATTAGCATCAAGAAAGCGCATTTCAGCGAACAATAATCATAATCAAACATCTTATGTTTTATCACGTAACAAATTAATTACAATGCACCCAGTTTTATAGCGGGCTATTATTCTCCTCTAAGACTTCAGTCAACTGATGCAAACAGAAAATTTGCCGTTTTCAGTTTTATTTACACAATTCGTCAAACAGCTTCCCCTAGTGATGCACAATGTACATACAGTGTAGGTTAAACAATAGATATATATCATAAATAGAACCATCCTTAAAAAATGCTGGTTTGCCGAAACGAAACATAAACTTTTAACAGTAGCCGGATAGATAGACGGTCATTTTTATTTGTTAAGATCATATGCTTGTAAATGAGAACGAACTGCTTTAACGGAAAAAAAAACTATTTTTTGGGTCTCGGATTTTTAATGAGTTGATAGCTTTCAAACTTTTCGAACTTTTTAAAACTCAATTCGTGTTATTTACACGACAATATGAGTAATATTGTACATAATATGAACAAAGTAAAACGAGGTATAAAGTTGACTTAATGTGTTAAATAATATACGGTATAGTTGTGGGTGCTACCATGAAAAAAAAATAGTGTTACAGCAAACTATCATTTTCTTAAGGATATCATAAGTGTGATTTTTACTGATTATTTTCATATTCATAAGATATGAACAATATATGCGCGAATGAATGACACTAAATCTTGAAAAAAGTTTTCTAACGTTTTTTTTTCTTTTACCAATCTAGTGTCTAGTCCCTTTAAAATAGATTAGGGATAATTGGACGTGCTTTTAAGCAGAGGGAAGACTTCAATCCAATACCTTCTGTTGAATTTCTCTATTCCATTCGGACATGTTTTATCATTCAAAATTCTTCGCTCGTGTACCTCAGTGCCACGAGGAATTGAAATCAAGTTGCACTTGATTGCTGACATGTTATCAAGTATTCATAACATATAATCTACACTTAGAAACATTTGTTGATTTGTTTTATCGACAAAAGGACGATTATTTACCAAGTACTCAGTCATTTATCTAGAATTGAAAGTATGTGGGTATTTCAATACAACCCCAGCTATTTGAGCGAGAAATTCTTTTAATGTGGCACGGTCGTTGAGAACTAACCGGGCTTACTGGATTTGTGAAAATCACCTTTTGAGAACATAAAATATCATATCTACAGTCTGATTCCATCAATTCTCAGGATCATAACAGCGCTAGACTGTTTATTTTGTGCGCACTATAAAAGAAGTTTTTTCCCCATTAAAACATAATACAAGCATTACCATAGCAGCAACCGGTGTTAGTTAGACAACAACTGGGACCTGTTTCACAACTATGTCAGTTTTTTAAAGTTTAAACTACTGTTACTCAGTCTTGTCAGGGTCGCTCAAATAGAATTCATTTGAAAGACCCAGCTCTTGTTAACAAATAAAATGTATTTTTAACATCCTGTTGATCTTTTTGGAATCTTTTATTTTATCATATATTGATGGTAAATAGTAGACATGCATAAATGTCATACGTAAGAGTTTCTGGTTTAAAAACTACTATTTTAGCTGACATTTGTCCAAGAAATTGGATCTCGGGTTATCCGAAATTATAACAACGTGTTAATTTACGTCAATAAATAAAAATTACATCATGTTTAGAGTGTGTGTATGTCTGTGACCTTTTTTCTTGTACTGGACCTGAGGGACTTGAGATTGCTCTTCCGACTCAAATCTCGTTTTTTGTTCTCAAATAATTTCCGAAGGCCCGCTCGTTAAGCTGCTTTGGTCTACTGATCAAGAGGTTCGAATCCCGGGCTAGACTCACACTGTCCGTGAAAAATATGACTGAAGATATTACATCCAATGTTTATGTGTCCTCCACCTCTGAATTATGTGGAGTAGCTTGGTTACTAAGTAGCTTGCGGGTAGATTGTGGTTAGTACTTGTTATAACCTAAATGAAGTCCAGGGAAGCTGGTTAGGATAACTGCCCGCCACGATATGACTGAAATAATGTTAAATAAATAAATAATTTGTGACTCAATATATTGATGCATTGTAATAATTATGTGAATGTAAATATTAAATTAATTATTTAATTAAGTTGATCTAAACAATGATAGATACTGTGAATATTAAAGATGAACAGTAAAACCTAATTTAATGAACGGTTCTCATCACCTCATTTTAATGTCCACTTATGTTTGAATTATTTCTAGACCCGCCTCCATGGTCGACTGATTAAGGCCGCTGACTCAGTCAAATCACTGTAACCTCTCACTGATAGAGGGTCGTGGGTCCGAGCCAAGCTACCGACCACGTCTCTTCAAGTGAAAAAGTAGACAGTTGCTTACGGAGGATGGGGGTCTAGTATTGGTTCTTCCCACTCGGGAACGATGGTTAGGTGAACTGTCTGCCTCATATATGACTCAAACTGTTGAAAAGCGGCTTAAAACTCAAACAAACAAAAACGGCAAAAACTGTTTTCTGCGTCTACATGTCTTCAATATTTCAACTCGACTGAGAGACAACCTCTGTATTTAGTCCATTTTCTGGTCCTGTAAAGTGTCTTACGGTATCTTTATATTTAATACGGTAACATATAGGTGTAACCTTGATTAGATACATTCACACGAAGCGGAATAATTGCTGAGGAACGTTGTAAAAATTTCCTAATTCTAATTACACAAACGAGCTGTTGAAAACACCACAATTATTTACAAGCAACAGTAACTACCAATCTCCCGTAGTTGTACGAATATTTCAGTGATAAAATCTGAGTGGTGAAATTGGAGAAGCATATATCTGTTTACTTCGTTGAAATACAACATACATACATAACAAGATAGGGACATTCTGTCGAATAACCTGATTACAACAAAAAACAAGAAATGCAAGGAAACATTTTGTGAACATAACTTTACATAAAACATGCTGACGTAATCGGGGGATAATCTAAATATACTATCATCCGGGCAATCGTATCATTTGTGTTCGGAGTTGAATATTTACAGTTTTGTAAATCCCGGTAGAATCTTTGTTTATCTATCTAGTAGTCTAATAAATTATTTGAATCATTCCGAAATACTTAATTCAAGGCTTTTATAACATAGAATCAAGCGTGATATTACAAATATGTATACTTACATTTGTTTTGTATATTATCTCAAGACGTTATACCACATACATGGAGCAGCCAGCATTTTATATTATTAATGACTATTCAATATAATCATCTTAAAACGATGCATAATGTTTCATGTTTAAATTCAATTCAATATAAGACTTGGCGACTTATAAGCCAAATAGGCGGGGCGCAATTTTGTAAATGATTACATATATATGTATTGTACATGTATAATGAATACATCCACACACTACCATGAATAGAATGAAGTACCAACATCTAAATATCTATGGTCGTATTGATGAGAAAGTATATATTTAACTGTAAGCCATAAAGCCCCATTAGATTTTGGGGTGTTAAAGTTAAAATAGGTCTTATTTTACCTAGAAATATGTTAGATGAAGATCAGTGACGTTTTACTTGCAAGAAAACATTTCAAAATTTTCTTTTTTAATCACGAAGTACAAATAAAAATGCACAGTATCCTTTAATGATATTGCAAATGGTAAGAAAAATCATCTGGCAACATTTTTACGAGATGTGACTTAAGAAAGGCATTATGTAAATATTGTTTTAGAGCTAATAAAATATATTCCTTATATGCTATTATCATTTTATCTATTGTTCTATATTACTAAATTCAAAAGCTAATGGGCATTCAGTTTCTTAAAAAGAAAACTGTGTTTTACAGAGAATATTGTAAATATGCGAAGATCGTAAGTTTTACCATAATGAACAATATTTTATACAGTATAAACGTTTAGTAACGCAACAAAAATACGCTCAACATTATCTCTATATTTACAGGATGAAAAGAAAATTCAACTTTTAAAATAATTTCCACACGACGGTCAATGTTCTCGCGTGAAAGTAAATAGAAAATGGATATAACCCTGTAAGCACGTGCACTGATTTGTAATTAATTAGTTTTCAATACATACAACGTCTGTTTATTCAATTAACGTTCACACCTTTTCGTACTTTCTAACTTCAAGATCCAACCATGGTGTTTTTCTTATCTTGATAAAATTATGGCACCAGTAGACAAGTTCCGTCTTTATAGTCTGGTATTGTACTTATCTTGATTACACAATTAGCATACAAATTGCAACTCTTTATCAAAAAGGTACAAAATTTATACCTTTTTAATGGATTTATATCTTTTCAAAGGATATTGAAATACATTAAACCCTCTGAAGATCGGACCTCTTCCGGACTTGACAAAAGTCCGGGTTTTCTTAGAATTTAGGTTTTCAGAAAACTTTTGATAAATTTCCGAAAAAATGGACATGAAAAATCGTCCGGAATTTCAGAGAATTCCGTTTTTTAGAGAAGTCCGGTATTCAGGGGGTTTAATGTATATCGATAACTGAAAATGTTCAGTTTTACAGTAAAACGTCGAAGATCATGTTACAAATATTTTCGTTCTTTTGTGAAACAACATTTGGCATACGCGTCAGGACAGATAAGGCTGGACAAAAATAATAATTTTCACTGTTACATGACCAAAAATTAGAACAGAAAGATTGCATTTTTTATTATGCTACCTTTCGTAATTTTGAGGTGCGATTCGTCCTCAAATGTTTTCATTATTTTGATTTTGCTGTAAGAAATTTAAGGGTCTGCACCAAAACTAGGGTAGGTCAGAAATCCGTCAACACGACTATTTTTGTGGTCTTAGATTTCAGTATAATTCATAGCATGATTATTTTTAAAATATTTGTGCTTAAGTAATATTTTTAATTTCTAGTTTAATTAATCTAAATTGTTAGTATATATTGGCTTTTGAAATGAATGCTTTGAATCATATAAATTTTATTGATTCGAATCTTTTGTGAACATTTAGGGATACTTAAATATGATATTTCTACGGTCCAATAAATGTAATAAAATTTCAAAAACATGTAGTCAATGTAAATTTTTACCATGTGCAAAAAGTCTCGCTCGATTATTTATTTGAGTTTTTTAAATTATTGTTTACTATGAGATAATATTTAAGATATACTCTGTGACTGAATTAAGCATTTTTTTCTCGCGCTATGTGTATCAATTTTATACAAAACGCACCGTTTTATTGCGTAGACTGAAAGACAAACTTTATAGATACATACACATATAAATCCCTTTGTATTCGTCACACTCGGGTCTCAAAGTTATAGCAAAGTTGGGAGTGCGGATTTGTAGCAAAGTCAACGAAAAGTCGAATTTTGTTTTCATAGTAATTTTTTTTACTACAGTAGAAAATTGGGTCTCTAAGCTTTAAGTTTGTACAAAGGTTTACGACGGCCAATTCTTTATATTAGTACTTACGGAATTGTTGGTTGTTCAAACAGAAATAAATACATTGCAGTTGTCACTTATTGTGTAACAATAAAAATAGTTAGTATCTAATACAATAAGGTTTATTTATGTTCCGGATTGTCTCGCGAGTAAATATTTAGAGTACATACACTTAATACTTCTTACTTTATCTTGAAAATGTCAACAAAAATGTATTGCGAGGATCAGGGAGTTAGAATGGCGTGTCAAAGTAACTTCCCATTTTTTATTTAAGATGTTGGATTCAGATAATCGTGATTATGTGAAGTTTTAGATTTTAGCATGCAGTGTTGAATGCATATATACGTACAATTACTGTTTTAGAGTTTCTTACAATTATTATGAATGCACTACAGTGCAACCTCTCCAAAGCAACACCTTTTGGAATCAGCAAACGTATGTTGTTGTTGAGAGGTTGTTGCTCTAGAGAGGTTGAAATAATAGTTTGATCATGTTGTGGGGAAAATCATGCTGTTGTTGAAGGGAGGTTGTTGCACGAGAGAGGGCTGCTCTGGAGAGGTTGGGCTGTATATATTTGTTGTTTACATTTGTGACTATGTATAAAACTGTTGTACACAGTACTGGTATTTAAAGAAAGGCTTTAATTAACTACACATATGAATCTACTTTTGATGAAATTAAAATATGGAAAGAAATAATAAAATAATATTTTTTAACAAAATTATAAGCTAAAGATTCAGGGTATGTAAATGCTAAATGGATATTTTACGTATTGGAAAGTCACATCAATAAATAAAACTAATTCTAATATAAAGGTCATGAATCATAAACAGTAAAATCTCTCTAAAAGACCACTTTAAAATACAAGTAACCATAAAACGGTAAAATCTCATTTAACAACCACTTCAATATAACAATTAAACGGTAAAATCTCACTTAATGACCAATTCAATATAAGAATTAAACGGTAAAATCTCACTAAATGACCACTTCAATATAAGAATTAAACGGTAAAATCTCACTAAAATAAATGACCAATTCAATATAACAAACAGTAAAATCTCACTTAATGACCAATCCAATATAAGAATTAAACGGTAAAATCTCACTAAAATAAATGACCAATTCAATATAACAAACAGTAAAATCTCACTTAATGACCAATCCAATATAAGAATTAAACGGTAAAATCTCACTAAAATAAATGACCAATTCAATATAACAAACAGTAAAATCTCACTTAATGACCAATCCAATATAACAATTAAACGGTAAAATCTCACTTAATGACCAATTCAATATAACAATTATACGGTAAAATCTCACTTAATGACCCATTCAATATAACAAACGGTAAAATCTCAAACGGGAACAACCACGTAAAAATGATCATTTAACGGAACAATCTCATTTAACAACAAACTCAATGTAACGACCATTTTGTTTTTGGACCGGTTCTCAATATCACTTCTATATTCAACAACATGCATTAATGAATAACCTTCAATATAGATACCAGTTTATTCGGTTCAAATGGTTTTACTGTACATTATATAGGTTAAAATGCTGCGGTAATTTATTATCACAGACAAATCTTAAACTATGCGAAATTCAAATCATTTTCGCCGTACAACTATATAATATTCCATGTTTTGAAGAAAAATAATTATTGATAAAGTTGCAAATTGATACAAATTAATACAAATTTTGTTGGAATTTAGATCAAGAAGCCGTTATTGTATGCTTTAAGATAAACTGTACTGTGCAATGAACGATACTATGTTTCAACAAGTTTTGAAACATAGTATCCGGAATTTCGATCATTTATTTCACTGTGTATTCATTTAGAAAAAATAGTATCCTGACGTATAGCCACTTAATGAATATCAAATATTGTGTATTGTACCAAATACAATAAAAATAATTTCTATTGGCATATTCAAAGAATAAATAATTAATTGATAGCAATGTGCCCGGACTAATTAATGAATATTGAGTACAATTAAAGTACACTAAACGACAAAGTAAACATCAGACAAGTAAATGTTATTGTTATTTTAAATGTATTCAATGGCTAGAAAAAAAGTATGTTCGTGTTACGGGTACCTTTTGCGATAAAAGTGCACAGAAATATCAATTCATGAAATATATCGTTCCATTTATGTAAATATTCTAATGGCCTTTAATTAATATGTTTGCTATAGAAACAATAAATAAGAGGCCATATTTTATCAACAGATATGGGCAGGATTTAGACGGCGCGAGCGTCAAATCACGATAGTTCATTATTAACCGGCTGTTATATTTTACTCCTTTGTATAATAACAAATAATATGTGACGTCATTGATCATTAAAATGTCAAGGTTACAATGGAGTAAAGTGGATCAGCCAACCGTTTTTTTATTGTGAATAATGAGTTATTATGTCTTAGATATTGTTCCACATACTTATAAAAGCATACTAACTTCATAGGGGATTTAACAACTACCATCAAATCGGTATAGTTTTTGTAGAAAATTACCGAGTTTCCCATTGTCCGATGATCACGATCTGTTAAATCATAATGATTAAATGATGCTTTGATTTTAAAACATAAATTAACAAATTTCATATTCATCTCAATTTATCATCGGCTAGTATTTTTCTGTCCTTTTTTCTTTTGTACGGCAGAAGTGGGATGGAACCCTGAAGCTGATGCTGACCATGATGGCGACAATAAAGTTAATTTTAAAAAAAATCTTATGCAGACAAATCAGACACCGGGATAACAACGACGTACATACATTAACTCGTTATGGTTAGTCACATGATTGGGTATGAATCGTGACTGAGTACAATTTTTTTTTCAGGAAAAATATTGTATTAAAAAATTGTAGTTTTGTTTAAAAACCAAACGATACCGGATTTCTACATTACGGGAGAACTCCGTATCAATTAAGAAAACGACTGGACATGAGTCTTAGCATTATCTCATACTTTCAGTCAATTAAAAACAACCTTTGAACTAGTTTTGTTTAAATTCCAGGCGATGCCGGATATGCACGGTACAGGTGAGTTCCGGTACTGTGCCGGGTGTGGGTGTCGGATAGACGATCGCTACTTCCTGATGGCCGCTGACAAACATTGGCATGTTCATTGCTTGCAATGTTTTGACTGCAAACTTCATCTAGACAATGAATTGACATGCTTTGTAAGAGAAGGAAATGTATATTGCAAAGAGGACTACTATAGGTAAATAAACAACTAGAGTATTTCGCTCTCCCCACCCTAACACACTCTGAACGAACAAACCAAATACATGTATATTGTAATCTTATCTTAGCTACCCTGATATAGAGTAACAAAAGCTAGGTTAAAGGCTGCCTCAGTATGGATAAAATCCACCATATGAACTCGGACTAGTATACGGCACACATCTTCTAATGGAATGAAAATCTCATCAAGAGTAAAATGTGCATTAAGGACACATTTTACTTCCGTTTGTCACTGCCCAAGTGTTTGAATACTATGAATAGATTATGGTATTTCTGTTTAGACGAATGCCGAAATATTGTTGTTTTTTTTAACGAATATTTAACTCCTATCTGATACGCAAACGTTTATCATGAACATCTTAATTTACCAATTTTTTATTTCAACGTTTTTTTTCTTGACGTGAAAAAGTCTCCACGATATCGTGTAGTGAACGGACCCTTCCACAAACCTTTAAAACTGTTTCCAATGTTCGTATGGTATTCTAAATAGCATTATGTCCATTGAGTGCCAAATTCCGGAACAACAACTGTCTCGCGAAAACTAATGACATTATCCGAGAATTCTGCTAAACCAGTCAGGCGTATAAAATACGTCAGCTTTCTATTGCTAACGTGAGCTATAATCATTCTTGTCTCAGCTAAGCACAAACATCTAATTTGTATCGGAACACGGGTGTTAAAGAGTTTTCTTCATGAGTAAATTATTTAATTATGCAAAACATGTCATGTTTTAATCATGTGACGCATGTACAGAGGAAACACCGAAATTCCATTTCTA